>JZKD02S0180263.1:118616-135731 GCA_000966675.3 Picea glauca
ATTTGGTTACAAAGGTTTATGGAGGAATTGGGAAAGAAGTAGGAGAACAACAAGTTGTACTGTGACAGTCAGAGTGCCATTCACCTTGCAAAGAACTCAACCTTCCATTCGAAGAGTAAGCATATATAGTTGAGGTGCCACTTCATATGATCCACCTTGGAAGATGGACAATTGAAGCTGGAAAAGATACACACTAGCCAAAATCCTGCAGACATGTTAACAAAGGGAGTAACCGGGGAGAAACTGAGTTCTTGCTCAGTTTCAGTTGGTCTTCAAGAATGAAGATGAAGATGAGAAATTTGTCAGGTCCAAGAAGATTCAGAGTCCAACATATACAGTAGCAGTGGAGTTGTTGAGATCAGTCTCCAAGTGGGAGATTGTTGGTTGTGGAGCCTGATTATCTTCCCGATTTAGAGGTCTTTTACTTTCAGCCGTGTTTATACTCCATGAAGTATTTACACCCCAGAAGTATGTACACTCTTCCACACAGGGGAGTGCAGAGGGGGGGTACCCCCTCTGCGGGGTCCGGGGGGGCTATTCCCCCAGCTGGGGGGTTTGGGGGAAAGCGGGCCCCCAAAGAAAAAATTGGCTTGTAAAAGTATATTGTAATTTCATTGTAAATTTGGACCGTTCATTATAAGGTCGCAGATCTAACGATAGAGATTATGTTAGGGTTTTTTGCCCTAGAAGGCATCCCTCTTTTATGAGGGAAATGTATTGTGGCTATGTATGTTTGGGAGTATTGTATTCTGAGAGAGGAGACTGTGAGAGAAAGAAGAGGAAGTTACAACGGGTTTTGCTGTAGGTTGTATCCCTTCATTTTGCTGGATAATAATAAAGAAAGGACCTAGTAATTTCTCTGGTGGACATAGCCCACACTGGGTGAACCACGTAAATCTATGTCTCTCTTGTATTGTGTATCTATTGTGTTTTGTTTCTGCATTTGTTTTATTTTATTGCTCTGCGGTCCTATTTTTCTAACAATTTATGCGCTGAACAATAGATCGCTATATCTTTAAGATGTCGAAATATGTATCTACCCTGGAAAAAAAATAACCCACAAATTTATGCCAAAAACATTTCTTTGATACCACATGTAAAGTACCAGATATATTATAATAGCCAAAAACAAAAATATTGCAAAGAATAACAACGAAAAAACACAATCTATGAAACCACAACACCAAAATAATACCTTTATCGATAGGAAACAATGTTCACTTTCCTCTTCAATGGGGAAAACTCTAGCAGAGCACCAATCTATTACAATAATTCTCAATACAAATACTTCTCATGCCCTCGACTCCTATTTATACTAAATCTATCTACCATACAAACAATCTAGAGGAGTATCTTCTAGAAGCGAATGATTCTATTAGGTATTATTACATTTGACTTATTCTTCCTTATTACTAGGAATTTTTAATATTGGAATTTATTACATGGAAAATATTGTAATCTACCTACATGAGGAGTTAGGTCCCAAACATAACCCCTCCAACAATAGGTTCATAACAACTTTCAACAAGCTCAACATGGTAACTTATTCATCAAGGAAAGAAACTCACCAAGGTTCAAATTTTAAAAAATATTCCTTGGGAACTTGATGCAATGGATACCATTGATTCATAAGGGGGGAAGTGTTAGCATTAGAAGTCACCTTTGGATTGCGGTAGAGGTAAGCCCAAGGCCCATCGATTTTTTATGTCACAATGAATCATTTTAAAGGGTGGTCTATTGGATGCAGTCTGAAGATTATATCACTTTAACTCAGAAAACTGGATGGAAATGCATAGATAAGTGAGGTATTGATCTAAATTAGGCCAGTGAGTTTGTATAGTGGTGAGTAGGCAGAAGAAACAGGAGAGAGGTATGAGGGTCTCCTCTGGACATATGGTCTTCCAGCAGCCTGTGGAGGAAAAGTCTTAGATAGAAGATCCTCTTGGATCTGAAAACTTCAAGAACCTGGAAAACACTGCAATGCCAGATATAGTCAAACCTACACTATACTACAATCACAAACCCGACTGGATCCTCCATGCCTGAGATTTCATAGTCAGAAGAAAATAAATAAAAGGAGAAGTTGGCTGCCATTAAACAAGAAGTCTCAAATAACAAATCATAACCAAAGAACCAGAGGCCTCGTTAAAACATTACAATAGGGAGCATAGCTCTACCATAGACACTAACAAAGTATGAAACTGACTCCTATATACTAAGAACCAAAATCACAGTAGCGAGTTCGAGTCATCACATTGAAGGTGTTACGTATGCATGCCTCCTTGCTGACTGTGCATGCAGTTTCTGGTTAGACGTGAACTCTGCCAGATGCAATCGAGATTTATAATGGGCCTATGGCTGAGTGGACTAACCAATAGTCCGTTTCCAGACTTTCCATTAATGGTGGAAACGATGTCCAACCACCATCCCTGGTTTTAATAACTGCTTCCTTGGGATCAGAGAGTTCCAAGTCATCTCTTCATTTGTAGGATGTGGCGGCCTCTTCTTCATTATTTGAGCTTTCCCAGATTGTCTATGGGAGATTCATACAAGTGGATGTGGATGAGGATCTAGCAGGGCTGATGAAGTGATTGGTGTAGTCTCAACAGGCTATGGCCTATGATTAGTGGCAGGTGGATAGACAATAGAGGTGGAAGGTGACAGGGAAAGTGTGAGTGGTGGAAAACGTGCATACTGCGCTGGGTCAGGTCAGAGGTGAAGTGGTACGGGGTGATGCTATGGGGGAAGAAGAGAGGCAATGGTAGTAGGAGGGATGGGGACCATCTTCCTATATGGAGGTGAATGGTAGAACACCTGGTAGGAGATAGGAGGGTGAGTTACGAAGGAGGAACGGTGAGTGGAGGATAGGTGTGAGGGAGCGACAAGAGGAAAGGGGAGATGTTATGTAAGAGAAGAGATATGGAATGGGAGATAGGTGGTGGTAGGAGGAAAGTGCAGTAATGGGAAGTGGCAAGTGGTATACTCGGAGGGGGAGGAGATGGTAAGCGGTAAAGCACAGGGGTTCTCCGAGTTCATGAGGAGGCACCACAATAGAGGGGGTCCCACACTTGGAAACCACCAAATCGGACCGCCCCCCCTCGTTAAAGGTAGAATGGTGGGGGGGGTCCGATATGGGTTGTGTGCCATAGATATGGGTGCACAGATCTCAGTCACTCAAATCTATGCACCGATTAGCATGACTGCGCCCAAGCCCAAAAACTTAGGATAGGGCGTTTTTGTGGTTTTTTTTCCCCTTTTCTTCATTTCTTTCACCAAAGAACCACATCCAAAGAGGAAAAATCCCCCTTTACAATAATATGTGATAACATTAGGCTCCATGGGGAATGGCTTGCTCCCTGTGAGATGCCAAGAACTCTTCTGTGGCTCCGTACTTTACTATTGGGTTATGGAATCACCTAAGAAACTGGAAACAAAATAAAAACAATATTTACAAAGATATGGGAGCCATTCATGGCTTAAATAAAGAACTTCTTGAAAAAATTCCCATTTACAGGGCCACCAAAAACTTGATCACCCTCCAAATTCTACAATTTGTATGTATTATTTGGATATAGCTCGGAGATTTTGAAGGGCCTGATCCACAAGGCTTCAAACTTGTTATGTTTTCCTCTATCTTGATTTAGTGCATCCCATTTGAGTATTATATCTCCCAGCTGGAAATCCTCCTAACTGTTCTTCCTGTCAAAGGACTACTTGATTCTCCATTGACAGACATGCGCTATGTCCATCATCTATTCTATGGTCTACTGCATTCTACCAACTTATGTATCCTTCTGATCATATCATCAAGATCTTCTTGGCAATCTTGGAAGAATTTTTCCACAGGCAAGGCGAGATGAGAAGGGAAAATGCCTTCAACTCATACACAAGATGAAAATGAGAGACCCATAGAGACCTCTTTTTGGTCACCCTGTCAGCCTGTAGAGTGAATTTGAGCTTTGAATCCCATGCCTTCTTATTATCCTCTAATAATCTTTTGATGATTTTAATCAGGCTTTTGTTAGAGGGCTCTGCCAGTCCAGTCCCTTGTGGATAGTAAGGGGTTGAGTGTATTAATGAAATTTCAAACCACTCATAGAACTTAATCAATGGTTCGAACTTGAAGGATGCAACATTACTAGTGATGATTCTATTTGGACAGCCAAACCTTTCCATAATATCTTCAAGAAAACCATTGATGACTTTGTGAGAAGTGCTCCTTGTGGGGATAGCTTCTATCCACTTGGTGAAATAGTATGTTGCAGTGAAGATCCACCTATGTTGACCACTGGATGTAGGATGAATTTCCCCAATGAAGTCTAGGCCCCACTGCTGAAAGGGCCCTAAAGCCACCACTGGATTTAATGGAAGAGACTTGAGCTACTGCTTTCCTGAGAATTTCTGACATTTGATACAAGCTCTGAATTTTGCACAGACATCGATGAATAGAGTAGGCCAGAAATACCCAGCCTTGAGAATTTTATAGGCCGTAGTCCTCTAGAGGTGATTTCCTCCACATAGGTTGTCATGGAATTCAAACATAATTTTTTGAGCCTTCTGTGGGTCTACACATCTCAAAAGAACTCTGAGAGGGTCTTTCCAATACAAGACCTGGTTAATAAGCCAATACTTGATTTCTTTGAGCTTTAAAGCTCTTTATTTTATCTTCCCCATTCCATCTATAGGTTGCATCTCTTGCAAAAAGTATACAATGTCTTTGTACCAGATACATCTTGTAAGTGATAGGTGATCCTGTGGATTTTTGTCAGACAACTCAGCTTGATGATTTTTTGAGCAAGTGTTGATGAAGTTAACCCCCAAAGATTTAAAATTAGATTCAGCCAACAACTTGGATAAACCTTGTTATTTAACTAATTTGGTGGGTTTTATTTCCAGGTTGAACTCAAGGATTTTAGAAATCCATTTTCTCCTTCTCCCGTCTATGTCTGGCTGAATAAGAATGTCCTTCACAGAGGCTGAAGGGACATAGGCAATAATATTTGAGTGCAGAACATAGAATATGGAATATTTGAGAGATTTCACCAAGGCATAGGCTTGCTTCTCCATGATGTCATATCTTATTTCTGCACCTCTTAACGCCTTGCTGAAAAATTAAATAGGTTGTTCCAGGCCTTCAATATTTTTCTGCAACAAAACAACTAGCACTGTATCTCAAGAAGCAAAGGAAAAAATTAGAAAATTCTTGGAGTAATCGGGACTGATCAACATAGGTTCTTTAGCCAATGCGCTTTTAATTTGGTCTAAGGATTCTTTGGGCTCATCATTCCACTTTACTTCATTCCCCTTCCTAAGCATGGATGTGATATGCTTCACCAACTCAGCAAAATTTGAAACAAACGTTCTTAAAAAATTAATTTTTCCCAGGAAAGATGGAACTTTCTTCCTGGATCTAGGGAGTGACAAGGTTTGAATAACTTCTACCCTACTTGGATCAATTCTGACCCCATCAGTTTTTACTATGTGTCCCAATAATTTCCCTTCCTTCATGGAAAACAATGATTTCTTTGGATTTAGGGAGAGACCAAACCTTATGCATTTTAAGAAGACCTTTCTCAAATGACAACAACGTTCTTTATCAGATCTGGAGAAGACTATGATGTCATCCAAGTAGATGACTACAAATTTATCTTTCTCTCCAATGCAGGCGATGTACATGGCTCGCTGAAAGGTTGCTCATGCGTTCATCAATCCGAAGGGAATTTTGGCATACATGAATGTACCCAAATGAGTGGTGAAGGTGGTGTTTCTCTATCCTTAGGCAGGACAAAGATTTCATTGTAGACAGAAAATCCATCAATCATGGAAATCCTAGATGCACCAGTTACCCTCTGCAATATGTGTTCCATTTTAGGAAAGGGATAATTGTCTTTCTTTGAGCTCCTTTTCAGGATTTTGAAATTGACGCAAAGTATGATTTCTCCATTCTTTTCCTCACCGAGACTAGGTTGGCCAGCCATTTAGAATATCTTAGGGGAACAATGATCTGGGCATCCAACAACTTCTTTACCTCTTTCTCGATGATAGGCAACAACATAGGATTTATTTGTTTTAATTTATTCCTAAATGGCTTGGCCTCCTCTTTCAATGGAATCTTATGCTCAATAATGTTGGTGTCATAAGTTTTGAGATCTTCATTGGTCCATGCAAACACATCAAAAAACTCCTTTAATAGCTCAACATACTCGGCTTTCTGCTCCCCTAACAAACTGCTTGACAACTTGACAAACTTAGGATCCTTGTTTATGCCAATATTGCACTCAGATACATCAACATTATCACCTGAGATTTTACCCTTTATTGCCACATCATTTATATCAAATAATCTTTCCAAAGGAACTAGTCCCTTTGGGATGTGCTTGTTGGGTAATTGGACAATGTGATGATCAACAATTTTTTTCATAAAAACATTAGCATGGGGATCTATGTCAAAATTTGGATCTTGATCGATGTGTAATGCTTAAAAACTCCTCAACGATCTCCAGGAATATTTTGATTTCAAGATCATCCTCAAACACCTTCCAATGCTTGACATTGTCAGGTATAGAGGGTCTATATTTCACTTCTACATCATACCTGAGTTTAGGTGGCAGAGGGACTTTGAAATTGCTAGATAAAATAGCCAGAGAATCGGCCATGACATTCTCTTCTCTAGGAATAAATGAAATGTTAAAAGATGAGAAAAAACTATCAGTGAGGTCCCATGCTTCATTTCTATAACTTCTGAGCCGAGGGTGTTTGGCCTAATAAGTGCTTTTGATCTACTGGACAACCAACTAAGCATCTCCAAACACTGATATCTTTTCAATTCCCATGTCCTTTGCAACCCTCAAACCCAAAACAAGAGCTTCATATTCTACCACATTATTTGTAGTTTCAAACTCTAGTTTGTATGACAGAGATATAGTTTCATGAGCAGGGGAAACAAGGACTACTCCATAACTTGCCCCTTCTCTAGAAGAGGCTGCATCAAAAAAAAATTTCCACATAGAGGTAATCAGAGGGGAGTCTTCACAAAGAGTAATGGGCCTTTGGATCTCAAGAGGAGGCTTGGGGGCATCAGTAAGCTACAATAAGATGGATCCTAAATCAACATCAAGGGAAAAGATAGGATGATTGGTGGGGTCTGTCTCATCAATAATAATGTAGGCCAGCTGAGCCTCTCTAGGGGGAGAAGCAGAGGTTTAGTCAACAATAGCTTAGACAAGGATTTCTTAAATTCTTCGTTCTTCACCAGCTCTAAAAGAGGGACTGGAATCCTAATCTTCTGAATTTCATGCTCAAAGTTAAAATAGGAGGGGGGCTTCAAAATTTCTTTTACCTCTAGAATAAGAACTTTGGCTACTGGTGGGGAATTATGAGATTTTCTCTCTTTGTTGCTTCTTGCTACATCATTTGCAAGTTCCTTTGCCCTAGTTGGCTTCTCAGGAACATCTGTCTTTGCTCCTTTATTCTTGGACCTGAGGTTGTATCTATTTGGGTTGTTGTCGGTCTTATCCCCTTTATTCAATTCATTCAATTGAATGTCCATGAGAGACTCCTCATATGCTGATTGAGTTAAGTGAGGAGAAGGGGATGAATCTTCAAGACAATGGATTTTTGGGTCTATGTCCTCTTTCTCTCCACCATTATCTGTGACAAGGTTCTTCTAGAGAGGGGTCTAGATTTTCGGATCATCCTGTCTCTATTTTGAGGCTCCCTGTGCATAATCTGAAGAGAATTGTTATTCGGCCTCCTTAAGTTGCCTCTGTTATTGATATTTTGAGGATTTATGTATGACTTCTTCCCTTCTAATTCCAACCTTTCCATTATGGCTAAATTTGATTTTAGCAAATTGGTTACTTCATCCATTTGAGGAGGGGGAACAGAAGAACTGGAGGTTGAGGCTTCAACTCTTCCCCTTCCTCTTTCTCTATCAGCCTTATCACTGAGTCAGTCAACTGAAAATATGTTAGAATCTACTTCCAAGGATTTATCTTGCATATGAGCCAAGGGGGTATCTCTTCTCTCTCTTAACAAGAGGCCAAATTTAGGGTCAAAAGCACTAGCATAGGTAATCTTGGCAGAGGCTTTTGCAGGCTTTATCTCAAGATGGATCTTATTGTAAATTTTGTTGAATCTTTTGGATAAGTCAGATACAGACTCTCCCTCTTTCTCTTTAGAGACCCAAACTCGGTGATTTAATACATGAGGTCTTTTTTATCTCCCCATTGTCTCAAGAAGATATCATCTAAAGCTTCAACCCCATCAATGGATCCAAGGGTTAGGGCTCTGAACCACTTCCTAGCTTCTCCATCATAACTGTGGACAAAAACCCTTATCCAAACATCCTCATATACTATGATATAGAAAGTTTCAAGGTTATCCTTTGTGGTAACATCTCCCTCCCCAATGAACTTAGGCAGTTTCTTAAGGTAGCCACCAGCTGGTAGGGAATTAAGAGGTTGAGGTAAGACGAGAGGGGCATATCTGGTAGCTACTATAACATCCATTCTATTTCTAGGAGGATTAGCACCTACCATAGGGATGATAGTTTGAGGAGAATTAGGAGGAGATGGGGCTCGAATGTGGGAGACTGGAACCAATCATCAAAGAGGAAAGGGAAACAACAAAGGATTTGGAGAAAAATCTGCAGGATTTGAGGGAACAAAGGTTTCCCCTTCTGTAGTAGTAGCAATAATAGGAGGAGAGGTGGTAAAGCCCGAGGTTGGAAAATATTCTGAGTTCCTAGGTCTAGACCATGGTACAAATTCAGGGGAGAAAGGAGTGACAAGGATTTCTTCCTCCAATCTAGGACCAGGAGGGGAAAACTCAATAGGAACACTCCCAAAATTTAAAATTCGGATAACTCCAACAGGAGGTATAACAGGGGAATGCGAAGCAGAAATTGGAGTTTCTAAAGAAGGACCATCAAAATCATCAGAATTACCTGATTCAGCAGCAGAAGCTCCTTCTCGAGGAGCCTTTCCCTTTTTGATAATTTTCTCTGGGTCAACTTCAGGTGTTTCTAGGGGCAACTGTGGAGTAGACCTTGTGTGTATGCCTCTGGAAGCCACAACTAAAACAATGGAGTCGCCAATAGATCTGCATCAATGGAGTCACCAAAGTGAAGTCACCAAGTGCACAGTTGCAATCTTGATGTACGCAAGTTTGATGCACCTTCAGAACTAGTGAGCTTTGTAGTTCAATCCCAGGGAAAATATTCAACATCATCCCCATAAACAACACCAGATATGTTAGCGTTGGAAGTCACCTCTATATTGCGGTAGAGGTAAGCCCAAGGCCCATCATTTTTTTATGTCACGATGAATAATTTTAAAGGGTGGACTAATGGATGTAGTCTCAAGATTATATCACTTTAACTCATAAAACTGGATGGAAAAGCATATATAAGTGAGGTCTTGATCTAAGTTAGGCCAGTAAGTTTGTATAGTGGTGAGTAGGAAGAAGAAACACGAGAGAGGTATGAAGGTATGCTCTTGACATCCGATCTTCCAGTAGCCTGTGGAGGAAAAGTCTTAGATACAAGATCCTCTTGGATTTGAAAACTTTAAGAAACCAAAAAATGTTGCAATTCCAGATATATTCAAACCTACACTATACTAAAATCACAACACTCGAATGGATCATCCATGCCCATGCTTTCAGAGTCAAAATCAAAGAAATTAAAGGAGAAGTTGGTTGCCATTAAACAAGAAGTCTCAAAAAACAGTTCATAACCAGAGAACCAAAGGCCTCGTTAAAACATTACAATAGGGAGTGTAGCTCTACCATCGACACTAAAAAAGTATGAAAATGACTCCTATATACTAAGAAGAAAAATTGCAGTAGCGAGTTCAAGTCATCGCATTGAAGGCATTACATATACATGCCTTCTGGCAGACTGTGCATGCAGTTTTTGGTCAGACGTGAACTCTGCCAGAGGCAATCGAGCTTCAGAATGGGCCTGGGACTGAGTGGACTAACTGGCAGTCCCTTTCCAGACTTTCCATTAATGGTGGAAATTCCAACCACCATCACCAGTCTTAATAACTACTTCCTTGGGATCGGAGAGTTCCAAGTTAGATCTGCATTTGTAGGATGTGGTGGCCTCTTCTTCGTTGTTTGATCTTGCTTGGATTGTCTATAGGAGAGTCATATAGGAGGAATTGGACGATGATATTGTGGGGATGATGAAGTGATTGGTGCAAGCTCAACGGGCTATGGCATATCCTCAGTGGCCAGGTGGATAGACGAGACAAGTGGAAGGTGACAGGGAAAGTGCGGGTAGCGTAAACCGTGCGTACTGCGTTGGGTCATGTAAGAGGTGAAGTGACACAGAGTGATGATGTGGGGGAAGAAGAGAGGCCACATTATTAAGTGGGATGGGGACCATCTCCCTAGATGGAGGTGACTGGCAGAACACTTGGAAGGAGATAGGAGGGTAAGGTACGAAGGAGGAATGGTGAGTGGGGGACTGGTGTGAAGGAGAGATAGGAGGAAAGGGGAGATGTGATAGGTAGAGGAGAGATATGGAGTGTGATATAGGTGGTGGTAGGAGGCATGCATGATAAAGGGAAGTAGTAATCACTCTACTCGAAGGAGGTTCAAGATGGTAAGCGGTAAAGCGCGGGCAAAATCTGAGTTCATGAGGAGGTGCCACGATATGGGGGGGCACACACTTGGAAACCACCAACTCAGACCCCCCTGCTCGTTAAAGGTAGAATATTTGGGGGGGTCTGATATGGGCTATGCACCATAGATCTTGCTGCATAGATCTCAGCCACTCAAATCTATGCTCCAATTAGCATGACCGTGCCCAGGCCCAAAAACTTAGGATAGTGCGATTTTGTGGGTTTTTTGCCCATTTTCTTCATTTCTTTCACAAAAGAACCACATCCAAAGAAGAAAAATCCCCCTTTACAACAAAATTTGATAATAGGAAGAATGATCAAGGAATAAATAGGTGGCCACTCGTCTATTCCACTGGCTCAAAATAGGGGTTCCCACCTTGGAAGCTTTTCTATAGTTTTTCAATTCCTAAACTTCTAGGGCCATTTTGAGGCCCTACACAACATTTTTTGGGAATGGAACAAGTACACTATAGGATCTATCCATAGTGTGACTTTTCCAATGATAAATCATGTTCCCCTAATAGAGATTGTATGAAAAAGTTATGCCCTTGGGAAGTTGACGTATCAACTACCCCCATCGAGCTCACAAACCTTTTGGCATTTCATCTTCCGAGGTTAGGGTTTTGTAATTTATTTATGTTAAAGAGGCCTTGGGAGCCTCATTGTAAACATCATCATATTCTTTTGAATGATTGTATCCATCACATCTCTTCTTAGAGATAAGATTCCACCATTCTACGAGTCATTCACTCTATAATTTTATAGTTTCTATACATTTATCTCATTAATACAAATTGTGCATTAGTGTATCTTTGTGTTTATTGAAATATCTATGTATATTTTAGTATTATATATCGTCCTTCATTTCATTCTCAAAATAATATGGATCAACCTATTTAATGTTCATAATGAAAAATTTAGAAATTAAGCTACATGTTTTCCATATGAAATAGTTTTTATTTTATTTTTAAATCAATTTATAAATCTCACAAATAGATTGAAAATATTTCCCTCCACCATGGTAATTAAGCACAAGGTATTCACTCAAAGAACTTGTGACATAACACCTTCATTCATGGGATATTAAAGAATGCCCCTAATTTCACTAGATATTGTTAAACACCTCCCAAAATCCTTTTGTTGAATCCCCCTCCCAATACATCTTTCCAATAAAAGAAACCCCTATTTTTACTAGATACCCCTTTTTATACCCCCCAATACCTATAATATATTGACTATATTTTTCACAATTAAAAAAAACCTTTATGAATGAACGTGATAAGATATTGGTCAACAATGTGAAGCCCCGGTGGAATTAAGTCCCATAAAAAATTTATAGACCAATAAAAAAGATAAATTATAAACTAAAAAAATTAGGAAAATGATTTTTTTTTTTCAAAATATCCATGTTAATACTTTGATTTAAAAAAAATTGGGATGTATTTTACAAAGTAGATGAACTAATAGACACTTAAAGGGATTTGACCTCCAAGACAAAACTATAGTCCCTAACAAAGGTAGGGACTAATAAAAGTAGTTTCTCTACTCAAATGAACAACATCGTCACAAATAAAAAATTGACCAATGAGAAAAACAAATTCAACAATCCAATCACACCTACAACAATAATACAAAAATATAATCACATTGATTGTCAGAATTAATTCTTACATTTGAATCGGTTTGGGGTTTGTTGGATATTGTTGAGATATTCTCTCGACCTCTATCTCCAAGTTTAGAATAAGTTGGATTTGACAACACTTACATAAGTGTATTGTGTCTTGGTTTGTAAATGAAATAATAATATTTGTGTGGGTATCTTGTGCGCTCAATTATTTTTTGAGATGGTATAAGAGATAGTTCAAATCTTACTCTATCAAGAGAGGGGCTATGATCATGCCATTTCCACAATGTTAATCCTCTGTAAATTAGATTAGTGTTTGAGAGTGGATTGTTTATGATTGTTTCTATAGTGTTGTGAGGAACCTCTATTTGTGCTATTGTTGAGAAAAAAAATTGTACACGAGTGTTCATGCCAAACCTAGGAGATACATGTAAGATTTTGTTTTATTACTTGTGTCAACCTCATATTTTTAGATTAGATCTGTATGAGGAAGGAAAAATACTAGAGCATGAGATTGTGATCCATGAATTTCAAAATTATATTCACCTTCATGTATGCGAGGAAGAAAGCATGCATATCTCTAGTTAATATTTGTATGTGGCAGAATAATGGTCTTGTGCAGGTGATTGAATATTTGTAACATCTATTGTTAGGATATTTAGACACTTAGGAGTTAGTTAAGACGTACTTGGTCTAATCTGTCATTAGTTAAAAGTGTGTTTCTTAGTGTGTTTCTTTAGTATGAATTAGTATGCATTTGTAGTTAGGAAATCCGACGATCACGATATGTTCCCAACATAGAGTGATTTGATGGTTCATATTCTCCTCAATCTTAATGGCTATTGATACATGGATTAACACCCAATTGGTCCATGATCTCTATTTCAATAGCATGGAAGGTCATTTTCTGATGATCTATTGTGAGAAATTCTCTTGTAAAATATCTCTGTAATCTTTTTCTTTTGCATTACTAATCTGCTCCAAGTGGCTACGTTGGTTGGGGTCGTGGATGTTTCCCCGTAGTGGTTTTACCACGTGAAAAAAATGGTGTGTTGATATTTGATTTGGTTATGTGAGTGGTTACTGAAGGTGTTCTTCCTCTGTTGGAATTCATGTGTTGTCGAACATGGTATCAGATCATGTTTGAAGACCCGCTCTTGATGTAGATCGAGATCATGAAGCTGAGATTCCTCATATCCATTTTCTATCATTTATGTACATTTATGTGCTGAGAGAACTTTTCCATTGAGTCTGGAGTGCTCATTTCAGTCAGGAAAATTTTTTGTTTCACTCTAAAAGGTTTTTGTTTACCTAAGATACAACCATTTCAGTCATATCCGGAGGTACAAAGCCTGCATACACATTTTTAAATTTTTTGCAGAGTATTATTTCAGTTTTATATTATTTGTTTCCAGGTTTCTACTCTTTTAGATCTATGTATTCTCTTTTCCTCATTCCCTGTGCAATCTCAGAAAATCATAAACATATAGGAAAAGGTGCATCTTCTGGGTAAGCTAATCGAGATCTAACCCATGTTGTCATCGAGAAGAAAAAGAAAATTCTTGTGTGACAGGAGGTTTTTTTAGAACAACAACAACAAAAACAAAAATATTCTTATGAGACAATACAATATGGTTTGTTAGACCATTTGGTTAAAAGTTTCCTTATTAAGTAAGAGGTCTTGAGTTCAAGTATCTCTTTTGTTACTTTTTTTGAAAAAGTTCATGCTAAAATTGTAAAGTGTATTTCACTTCAAGTATAAAAGTGAATCACTATAAGTAGCTTTAATATTTTATTTTAGAGTTATTTATTTTTCATGCAACTTTTATTTTATAAACTAACTTCATTGTAAAAGTGATCCCCACTTGTCTTTATAAAAGTGGGTCACTTCATAAAGCAACTACCATGTGGTCCTTTTGTTACTGTTTATGCCTTTTAAAAAAGGTCATAACTTTCACATTCGAAGTCCATTTTTAGTGCCATTTTTTTTAAACCGCATAATGTTTCAATATTTTTCCATCCAGGTCATCAGTTTCAGTTTTTAAATCCATATTATCTACATATTTAATATGGATTCTAAAAGTAATCTCTTGCTTACCATCACCAACTACTTCCAATGGAAATCCCATATGGAGGATTTATTAAGAAGTAAAGGCTTGTACCGGATTACCTTGGGAAAGGAAACACCACCCATTGATGTTGATAAGAAATTCAAATGGGATGATAGGAATGATGAAGAACCTGGATTAATCAAAATGTCCATCTCTCCTAATTTAAGGTTTCCCCGTCAATCAATTGATCAACCCAAAGAAGCTTGGGACAAGATTGAATTTGTGTTGGGTAAAAAAAATATTATTCGAGCACAACATTTAGAAAATCAAGTACTAACTTTAAGTACAAATGATTTTTCTTGCATTGAAGACTATCTATCTAAGTTTGAAACACTCAGAACTTTATGCAAAGAATGTAAGATAAATATAGATGAAGGTCGTTGCATCTATCTTATTCTTTCTAAGCTAGGTAGTGCATATTATGTGATTGTATCTACCTTTTATGCCATGCAATAGGCTATAGGGACAACTTATGTAGAACCAACTCTTGAGAACTTTTGTGATTCTTTGATTAGAGAGAAATAAAGACTTGTACAACTTGGAGTGATCAACACTGTAGGTACCTCCAACAAATCCTTAGTCCTCCATCAGAATTCTAAACCAAAGAATCCAAAGAAGAAACATCCTCACCACAACAACAAGCAATATAAGGGTCCCAAACCCACTTAGAAAACTTCCGCTCCTAATGGTTAAAAAGGAGGAAAATATAAAAGTAAGAAAATTGACAGACATTGCAAATTTTGTGATAAAGATGGTTATGATGAGTCCAAATGTTTCAAGAAGATGGCAGATTTAGAAGCAGCGATGAAGAAACACAACATCAATATTGATTCTACTTCTTCTTTTTCTTCTCATGCACATGCACTTTCTACTTTTGGTTTATCCTTCAATACAACTTCTACTTCTTCTTCTTATGAGTGGCTTATTGATTCAGGAGAATATTATCATATGGCTAAGGATAGAGACATATTTTCTATTCTAAATGAATGTAACACCAATAAAATTTTTGTTGGTGATGATAGATCTCTTAGTGTTGAAAGATTCATAAAAGTTCAAGTAGAAAATGGTCATTTCAATGATGTATTATGTGTTCCAAGTCTTTCTTGTAACCTTCTATCAGTATATCAAATCACTCATTCAGGTGAAGGTAAAACCGTAAAGTTTTCACCTCACCAAGTTGTAATCAAGGATCTAAGATATCCTAAGCATGTTCTTGCAACTAGAATTGCTGATGATATTACCAGGTTGTACAAGTTTGACAACTTTGGGTCATCATCTTTTTCATTAGTTTGTTTTTCTCATAGCGATGACTTGAGCAAACTTTGACATGAGAGGTTTGGTCATCTAAACTATTTCTCATTGTAGCAACTATGTAATCAAACATGGTGACTGGTATTTCTCTTGTTTCATGCAGAGATGGTGTTTGTGTCATTTGTGTTCTCGACAAACATCATCGGGACAATTTTGACAAACGTGCCTCTTGGCATGCCTCGAGCCCTTTGCAACTTGTTCATAGTGGTTTGTGTGGTCCACTTTCTTCTCCTTATTTTTCTTGGTGCAAGTATTTCTTAACTTTCATTGATGACTTTTCCAGATGTACTTTGGTTTAGTTATTAAAACTTAAGAGCGATTTTTTTGACAAGTTTTTGGCCTACAAGGCCCTTTCAGAAAAGCAATATGGACATCAAATTCAAATGTTAAGAACAGATAATTGAGGTGAATATTTTAACAATAATTTTACAAGTTACTGCACTACATAGGGCATCCAAATACAACACACTGTTCCATATACACCACAAAAAAATGGTGTTGCCGAGAGAAAGAACCACACATTAAAAGAAATGGATAATTGTATGATCCAATCTAAGGGATTAAGTCTAAAGTATTGGATGGAAGCCATCAACTCTAAAAATTACATAGTAAATCACACTCCCACAAAGGCTCTTAAAAATATAACACCGAAAGAATCTTGGAATAAAATTAAACCAGATGTAAGTCACTTCCATGTATTTGACAGTATAACATGGGCTCATATTCCTAATGAGAAAAGGAAAGCATTGCAGCCTAAAAGTGAGAAGTGTATATTTTTTGGTGATTCTGAAGATGTCAAAGGTTATACACTTCTTCAATGACATTGTAATGAAATTATTATTAGAAGAGATGTTAAATTTGATGAAAATTGTTGATTAAGGTTGGTTGTCATTGATGTCAACCCTTGAAGAACGCCCCATAGCACAAAGGTTTGGGTAATGGACCCAATATTATTTGATGTAAATATGACTCATTATTGTTTTTACATGGTTGATAAGAAGTAAATATGGATGAACTCTAACGTGGTCCCCTTATGGTGAAAGCCCTCATGGGAAGACCCTTTGCGGAGTAAGAGAACACGTGCTTAATTGTGGAATAATGAGATGAAAGACAGTGAATTTGTTAGGAAAACTATCCTAGATGGATAGTGAATTTCATGCCATTTTCAGTGGTATGTAGAACGTCACATAACTCCTCACGACTAGAGAGTTACGACCATGTGAAGTTGGAGAACCCAAGTTTGGGTAATGGACCCAAATTTGTTTGATGGATAATAGTATGATTGTTTCTATATTTGAAGGTAATACTATTGTATATGGATAGTACATGTCATTCTATTTTTGGTGGTATGTGGAATGTCACATAACTCCTCACAGTTTGAGAGTTATGGCCTTACGAAGTTGGAGGACCCTCATATGTCATCTAGAAGCCCCAAAAG
>JZKD02S0180263.1:156096-174862 GCA_000966675.3 Picea glauca
TGATAACGGAGTTCGGCAACTTTGCCTACGTCTCCGGGCCTTTTTCTCTGTGAGGGAGGCTTCTTGATTTCTTTTTGAAAGTTTATTAGTACATATTTACAATTGTCGATTGGCTACTAGACTGATCTGGTCTTGTTCTCCATGATATCTAGAATCTTTCACAACTTACAGCACCTGTAACGGATATACCGAACTCTCAGAAATCGTTCGACAACATCTCTACCTCAACAGCTTCCTTGCCTCAAACTGGCTTAGACCTGGCTTTGCCTCAGCATCTTTGCTCTCCAAAACCATCCAAAATCTCTCAAGCATCACCAAATGGCCTCAACATGGCTTTGGTTAAATAGTTGGGAAAGTTGGTTTCAATCTCCAACTTCCTCCCAAGAATTAGGCTTTAAAAAAGCCCAATAAACCCCAATTATGAGTTAATTACATTTAAATTAGTCAAGTGGTTATAAAACCCACTTCATAACTATATAGTAGTTAATTTTGGCTTTTAGCCCCCTTTGATGAGCGCGGCCCCTCTTTAACGGTCACATGGAGGCCTTGTGGCCACGCGCTAGCCCCTTGGGCTACGCGGGCCACCCCTCTCAGTTCTTGGTCGCATGGCCTTTGCAACTGACCACGAGCTTACCATAACCGTTGGGTCCAAGTTTTAAACCGTGCATAGCCGAGGGTAGAACCATTTGCAACCGCTCGTACAACGGTCATATGGCATTTACATGGGACCACAACCCATGGTTCAAACTCCCGTGCGGTTTCAAACATCCCCGCCCGTTAACGCGCTCCGTGGTCACATAGCAACGTATATAACCGGGGGTCGGGGCTAAGCCCCGGCCCGCCCCCCGTCCATTATATAATTAAATCACATTAAATACAACTAAACCCGTTGTCATAAATAAGAACTAACCATGGCGCGTTGGCAATCAGAGCTCCGTTAAGACGTGAATGGAGGTGGAGGTCCGGGGTTCGAATCCCCCGGGCCCAAAATATTTTTGACATAGCCGTTATTCGATAAACCCGGGGTGCCATGTGGTAGCCCGTGATTGGGCCACGTGGCACCCTCTCATCCACTCGATGAATGCCACGTGTCAATAGCTGATTGGCCCACGTCACTGCCACGCGTCGCTGCCACGTCACTTGCCGTACGCCCAGTCAGCACTGCCACGTCATCTGCCGTACGCCCAGTCATCACTGCCATGTCATCCGCCGTACACTGCTGACATCATCCCGTGCCACATGTCACCCTTCCAGTGGTGACATGTGTCACTCCAGGATTGGGCCAAGTGTGCACCGAAAATGCCAAAATAGCCTGACACGTGTCACGCTCTGATGCTGCCACGTGTCCTGTACGGACCTGCCATGTGTCATCTCCTGATGCTGCCATGTGTCACTGCACGGAATCGCCACGTCACTGTATGGACTCTACCACGTTAGTTGTACGGACTGACACGTGTCTGTATGGACTGTACGGACAGGTACAGTCAGCATCCAAAATTTTGCCTGTTTGGCTTGGCGGACAGAATGCGATTTCTTCTTCATACGGACTCTGTTTGCGATAAAAATTATACCAATGGAATCAGGAAGACGAGCCGGACGCAATGGTGTTGGTTTCGTCAGATTCCGAGCACTTTCATTTTTGAGCATTTTTGATGCCCTGACAGCCTGCTGAATCCGATTTCGGATCAGGGACAACTCTTGTGACGCTAGGATGGGGATGATGTGGGGAAATAATTTACTCTGTTGTTTGAGTAGGTGTGGTGGAATACCCCACAGGTGTTTTAGGACTTCCCATATCACATGATGGATTTCAGGTACCACCCTTATATGTGCTTGTTGCCAAGTGAAGACTTGGATGATAGAGGTGAGTTTGTTGTAATTTTACATTTTGACATGTTATTTGATTTTATATTATTATATGTCCTAAGTATTGATAAACCTTTTTTATTTTTTATATGTAGATGTGGGACCCAGTGACCAAGAGGTTGATGGAGCGCAGGGTTTACAGGATGAGCAAGTTGTAGAGGGTCAAGCGAGGAGGCTTCGTTGATATGATAATATCAGGGTGGGTCCATCGCATGCAATGACGGAAAGACTTGTAGAGGTTCAAGGTTGATATGAGGAGGTGGAACTGATCTGAGAGGATCTCGGTGGCCACCCACCTTTTCCAATTGGCTCAAAACATTTTTTTGGCAACTTACTATTTTTAGTAGTTTTTCGTTTTCTAAACTTCTAAGGCCATTTTGAGGGCCTAAACGACTGTTTTTCGTGATAGGGAACGCCAACAAAGTGTACATTATTTAATTGATCCCCCTAAAACAATATTCTCGTCAATACATTTCCACCAAGCTATCGTGCGCCCTAAACAGAGGTCATATATGCAAAAGTTTTGACCCTGGGAAGTTGATGTACTAACTTAACCCAACATGGCCCACATGGATTTTGGCACTTCATCTCCTAGGATTACGTTTTTGGATGTCTAGGGTTTTGTAATTAATGTTTATTGTAAAAATTCCTTCAGAGCCTCATTGTACTCATATTTTTGCGAATGAGCATAACTGCCACATCTCTTCTTAGAGATAAGATAACACCATTCTAGCAAGCTTGTTTTTAGTCAGCATTTTACAGTTTTTAGGATATTTATTATTTAATAGAAGTCAAGTTTTATTCTCTCTCTGTTATTGTTCACCATGTATATGTTTTAATATTATAAATCTATGGTTTCATTTCGTTCTACTCATAAATCAAGATCAATGGTATCATAACGCTCTTCTCCTTGTCATTTTTTTTAATGCATGTCCTCAACATGGTCAGGGTATAGAGATGTGGGTATCAAGATTGTTTCTCTTTAGGAAAATTTCTCTCGCACACCCAAGAAACCATCCATGGTGGGGGAGAATAAATATGACAAGACATGAGATCCTTTCAAAATGTTTCTCGAGTAATCCTGTGAGAAATAGAGGAACGTGATGATGGATAAATTTTCAAAAATCCTTTGACGACTGTCGAAAAGTGACACATCCACCTCAAGCAGAGGCACCACCCCCTTCAAGGTACATATTAATTTTTTTATTCCTATATTTGAAGGTCAAATAGATGCAGATGTCATAGATAAATGGTTAAACCTTATAGAGGTGTATTTTTCTGTCCACAACTTTTTTGATAGAGAAACAATTACATTTTCTCTCCTCAAGGCCATCCCCCATGTCAAACATTGGTGGGATACTTTCTGTGAGAAAAATGAAATAGAGGGATCCACATTATTTGTAGTTTCACCCACTTGGGGTTCCTTCAGGGATGCTATTAAGGAACAATACTAACCTGTTGGAATTTATGACTAATTGTATACAAGATGGAGCACACTGCAGAACTAAACAAACCAAATAATGCCATAGTTCACTAATGTCTTCCATACCTTGCACACCAATATGGGTATCAAATATTCTGAGCGACATATGGTTCTCAAGTACTGCGAATATATGCATAGATACATCGAAACATAAATGGATTTTTTGGACATCTGATCCTTGGGCGCGGCCTATTGATATGCCGTCAAAATCAGGAAGACATTGAAACAAAATACATTGAAGCTTGGGTATGGGAACCCCTCATAGAAGAAGAAGGGAAAGGGAATCCCCATCCCATAGAATAATGGATAGATAAAATATGGGAAACCTCGGGACAACCAATCCAAGCCACAAGTAAATAAGGAAAATGGGAAGACGAAGAAAGATATTGGGAAGTGGTGCGACTTCCATAAGAGCCCCTAGAATAACATTGTTGATTTCCTCTCAAAGTAGTCATTGGTGGTTGAGGTGAAATAATCTGAATCAGATGCAGGTTCTGACTTTGAGTCAGAACCCAAAAAGGGGAGATAGATCATTGATGTAAAACCCAGTGCCACCATTTCTACCACCAAGATCCAGTTGGGGGAACTTGATGAGCCAGAGGAAGGTGAGCGCCTATTTCATTCACATATGTGGGTAAAAGGCACTATGTTTCACTTCATCATTGATAGAGATAGTCAAAAGAACCTCATATCAACAAAGATCATCAAGTGGCTATCTCTGTCGAAAATGCCTCACCTGCAACCATACACCATTGGATGGCTCCATCAAGGAAGCGATCTTCATGTCACCCAATAGTGTTTCATGTCATACGACATCAAGTCAGTCAAATATGAGGTATTGTGTGATATTTATCCCCTTGAATTTTGTGATGATATTTTGGGCCAACCTTATTTATGAAAACATCATAATGTATATGAGTCTAGACCTCACAATTTTATTATTACTTTGAATAGGAAATTGTACAAGATACCTGAGGTAGTCCCACCTAGTGATATTTCCTTGATCTCTGCCAAGAAATGTAGGAAGGTAATTTCTCAGACCACGAAGTTTGTCTTCTTTGTGATTCTCGCTCAGAGTGAGAGAAAGGTTGCAGCCACATCCATGGCCTCCATGGATGACATCACCATGCAGCAGAAGCAAGTGGATGAGGTCTTGGAAGAATAGAAATACATATTCTCATCACCATTGGGGTACCTATGCACTGTCAGGTCAAGCATCCCATCAATCTGACCCGTGGCGCACAGTTACCCAATGGGATAGTCTTTCACTTCTCTCTGCTATACAATTATGAGATCAAGTGTCAGATCCAAGAAATTCTCCATAAGGGGCACATCTGACCCAACTCATCACCTTGTGGAAGTTCAAGCATGATGGTGCATAGGAAAGATGGGACTTGGAAACTATGCATTGATTATCGGGCCCTAAATAAAATCACAATAAGGAAATGGTACTTAATTCCCTGAGTCGACAGTCTCCTTAATCATCTCAAGGGGGAAAAATACTTTAGTAAGATTGATCTGAAGTATGGATAGAATTAGGTCCCGATAGAATAGACAGATGTATGGAAAACTACCTTCAAGTCAAAAGAAGGTATTTTTGAATGGTTAGTCATGCCCTTTGGTTTGACAAATTCCCAAACAAATTTCACGAGGATGATGGATGTTATCTTGTGGAATTTCACTAATTATTTTGTGGTGGTGTATCTAGATGAAATAATCATCTACATCAATACTTGGGAAGAACACTTACATCATATTCAACAAGTTCTGCACACTTTGCGGCAACACAAGCTATATGCCAACTTGGAAAAATGCTCCTTCGACATGGACAAGATCCAATACCTAGGTTACATTGTTGATGCACATGGTGTGCATGTTGATCCAACCAAGATCCAATTTATTTGTAACTGGCCAGCTCCAACCATGCTCCCTGAGCTTAAGAGCTTTTTAGGCCTTGCCAATCTCTATCATAGGTTCGTGTTGGGATTCTCCCATATTTCATGGGCCCTTATCCAAATAACCAGGGGTGGTGGTAAGGAAAAATTTGTGTGGGGCATGTCCCAACATAAAGAGTTTGATGATATGAAGTAGCACTTGTGCTCCGCAACAGTGCTTTGATTACCTGACCTGCAAAAACCCTTTGAGATAGAGGCATATGCTTCAAACTATGTTGTGGGCATAGTCATCACTCAGCAAAGCCACCCTGTGGCCTATCATAGTGAGACACTATCAGATTTCATCCATAAGTACCCTACTTACAAAAAATAAATGTAATCCATTGTGTAAGCCTTCCTCTAGTGGAGGAATTACATTCTTGGGAAGGATATAGTCATCCAAACTGATCATAAGTCATTGCATTTCATGCAGACACAATTTGAATTTTAGAATGACATCCATCAGAAGTGGTCCACATATTTTCAGTAGTTCCACCTCAACATCAAGTATAAAATAGGAAGTACCAACCAAGTCAATGATTTCCTCAGACAATCTCTAGTCGTGACACTCACCATAGTGCTCGATTCTTATGGACATGAGACCTCTGGATGGCCCCATCTCTATGAGACATATATTGACTTCTCCAACACCTACAAGAGGTTGGGAGAAAAAACAACTTTCACTAATTTCCATCTTTAGGAGGGGATGTTTTTCCATCTGGGTCATCTCTGTGTTTCATCAAGAGAGCGAGTGAAGTTGATTTGGGAATGCCGCTAAAATTAGGTGGTAGGATATTTCTATGTGGAAAAGACAGTGGAGGTGCTACAACGACATTTATATTGGTCAAAACTTTGATAGGATGTAAACAAGTATATTTGGTTCTGCAGTTCCTACGCTATTTCCAAACCGATCACTAAGAAACAAGGCCTATACACTCCTATACCTACTCCTGACAGGCCTTGGGAATCCATCTCAATGGACTACATGTCAGGCCTTCCATCCATCAAGCAAGGAAATGATTATGTATTTGTGTTTGTTGATCACTTTTCCAAGATGAAGATTCAATCCTCCTGTAAGAAGTGTTAGAATATAGAATACGGTGTGCTCGTTTTACTATTGACGATACCCTCGTCACCCAACCATAGGCCGAAGCCTCCCTCCGAGCACCTTAACCTTGACTAAGAATTCCTTCGGAAGAAAACCCTAGGCTAGATAGCCAAACAAAGAGTAGTGCACCTTTCCCCAAGGATGGTCCATCACAAAAAGCTGATCAGATAGTCCAAACCCTAGCCAAGAGATATTCAACCCAATACTGAAACTAGTTGTTGCTGCAGTTGCACCTACAATCCTCCTCCTAACCTGTGCACAAGACTACAATTGCATTGCACACCAACTAGGAAAACTGTAATTCTGAGATGTTGCAAATGAGAACTGGCACCCTATATTTATATTAGTTCTGCCAGTTTTGTTGGGTTTGACTTCTCCTTCTGGATAAGTTTCTGTTCAGTATATTATTATAATTTCTGGTCGACTTCTTATCTTGGAGGATAATAGCTTAATATAAATTATCTTCTTGAGCCGACAAGGCTTCTAGGGTTATTAGCCAACTCATTAGAATTTCTCTTGCTTCCTGGAGTCTTCTATTCTCGTCAGGTTCACACGTGGGGGTAAATACCTCCCACAGCTACCATAATATTAACACTCCCTCCTAGCTAGAGAGGTATTTACAGGTAATGGACTTGAGCACAAAAACATACAATTTACCTGGTAGCATCAATATACTCATCTAGACTATTTCATGACTAGATCATGAGCATCACCATCACCATCAGCTGCATCAACTCTTGAAACCATACTTCATATGAGTAATTAGATATGATGCTAGATAAGTCACTCTCACCATAGAGTGATGCAAGAGGAGTAAAAGTTCTGAACTATTTTCCATCTGGAAAATCTATGTTCATCATCCATCTGAATGATCATTATCTCCAATAAACTGTTGATAGTCTTCAAGGCAATTAGAACAAGGATAGAGCACAACCGTGTCTATTCATAGTAGTACATAACTACAATCTAGTGGTTCACTACCATATCAAGTAACACACAAGTATTTGATCAACAACGTATGGTTGCGAACAATGAAACATATTCACCACAATAGTCCTCATCTACCCTCATACAGTCTTCATAACAAACATCTGAGAGCATCCTGCATAGAAACAATGTTATGATATAAACTAATTTGTCTGGGCCAATCTTTCACTCACATCTGTGAATTATAAAATAATATATGCCTTACGAACAGTGGAACATATCCACCACAGTAGTATATCTCTATTGTTTGGAGACAATCATCTAATGTCATCCTGCATAGAAAATATTGTTAATGATAAACTGAATCCTCTGGGCAGATCTTTCACTCACATTTGTGAGATATGAAAGAATATATTCCCTCATCAGCAATGGGCTATCTTCCCTATTCTTCACAAACAAGGAAGAAAGGATTATTTCTGATTTATGAGCCTGGACCATTTCTCACCCTGGGCCATTCTTCCTACACTAATTAAAGTGCACCCTGGACAGAATGTATAAACTCTAAGAAATGTTTGGACCATTCCTCACCTTGGGCCATTCCTCTGACACTAAAAAAAGTGTAACCTGGAGAGAATGAGTCTTCCCTAAGGAATGACTGTCCCTGATTTCTAAGCCTGGACTATTCCTCACCCTGGGCCATTCCTCCGACACTAAACAAAGTGTAACCTGGAGAGAATGAGTCTGCCCTAAGGAATAACTATCTAGACCATTCCCCACCCTGGGCCATTCCTCCGACACTAAACAAAGTGTAACCTGGAGAGAATGAGTCTTCCCTCGAGGAATGTTTGTCCTGTATCAACCTCCAAAATGGACCATTCTTCGAAACTGCTCACAACTGTGAACTTTGAAAGAATGACTGCCCGACGAGGCGAACCATTCTACTTGACCACTACTCAGAGTGACTGGCAAGAAGGATGATTTTCCTAGACCACTCCCAATGTTAACCACAATGGGAAGTCATTGTCTATGATACATCAGCATTCAATCTACCTCCCATGTTAACTACAATGGGAAGTCACTGTTCATTAGAAATCTCAGTCCACTTTTAGAACATGAAAGCATCTGTCCAATCTGGACTATTTTTCAATTGCAAAGATAAATTCTCCCTCCTAACTGGAGAGTTACTTAAATTACAAAAGTAAATGTTTTTCAAAAATATTTTTCCGTACCTTCTCTTAGCTTGGAGAATCTTCCTGATCCCCGTCTTCTCTCGGAAATATACAAACTTGATTTTGGATAGAGATTTTTTTAGGATATTTGTTGTCTGCTCATCAGTGAGAATATATATTGGAGAACCACTTTCTCCTTTCTGGACTTCATCATGGATAATGTAATACTTGTACTTTAGTCTGGAACACTGTGAAGGCTTTATGTAGATCTGGATGATAGAGTATATCATAGTTGGAGAACTGGAACATATCCAAGTAGCACTTCTTTTGTCATCATGAGATCTGATTTGCTGACTAGTCATATTGATGTTATAGGAAATCTTCACCACTCTTCTACTGTGCACTAGAAGTTCTCCACCAAGTTGTCTTCTACTTATCTGCATACAGGAGTCTCTTTCTGGTATGTCTCAAAGTATTGAGAATGCTCTACATACGCTCTTTATTCAATTTCTCCGGAGAACATTCTTTGCATTTATCTGATGTAGAATTCCAACTCATGGATGTTGCAGATGATATAATGAATCATGCAGTGATATGTTTGGTGTACTGGAACAAGTAATCATCATAGTATTCTCCCTCCATCTGGGAGAACATATGGTTCTGCATCTTGCAATGCTTTCATTCATAAGTCATACATTGTTCTTCATCACGACTTTCGGTTCTTCTACTTGATTTCTTTTAGTGAGTTCATATCAGGATGGTAATCTTGTGATTCTTGATACAATGACTGGTTGTTTTGGTTCCTCTTTATTTCTTGGAATACTCATGCTTTTCTTTTACTTTTGAGTTCATGGAGTTTCTTATAGATTCCATGCCTTAGATATTCCACTTCTTCCTTTCATCGTAGGATCACGGATCTGGATGGACAACCGGGAATACTTTAAGGCTTTTCTTCGAAGAGGTATTCTTTTGCAGTTGAGCTGAACACGTACTATCTTTCATGGCTAATACCATGGATATATACATTTCATCATCTTCAATGGATCATAGGATTAGCTCCCTCCTAATCCTTGCTTCATGTAAGAGTGTATATAATCGGCTCCCTCCATCTGATAGAGTCCATACTTCCATTTGCATCCTTATTGTCTTCTGCAATATATAATTGGCTCTCTCTATCTAACAGAGTCCACGCTTCTATCTTAGTTGTCATCATAAGTCTTTCTCCAATTTCTCTTGATGTCTGACTTCTAAGATTGATTTGGATTATCTTGCAATAGCTTCCACATGATTTTTATTTCATCCCTTCATGTATATTATCTAATGATATTCATTCTTATCTTGTTGTTCTTCCATAGGTATGGTTCTTCTTGGAACACATTATTTTCCAAGAGATAGATATACAAGATATGTACAAAGACGATGCAAGTAAGATATGTACAAGAAATAAGAAGAGTGTTGTTACTTTTTAGTAGAAGAAGTCTCTTCCATCTTTCTTAGTCTTCTTTGTGGGTTCCTTTTCTTTGGTAATCGATGCTTCATGTTTCTCCTTCCTTTTCTTTAGCTCGAGACACTAATTCTTGTAGTGACCATACTTCTGACAATTGAAGCATTGTATTTCTGAAATGTCTTTCTCTTGATTTGGCTTCCTCCTTGAACCAAAATTCCTTTTGTTCCTGAAGTTCTTGAATATTGTTGTGAAGGCTTGATCATTGTACTTATTTTGGGTTTTCTCTTTTGCATTGATTCTTGATTCTTCTTGAGCACAACAAGTCCAGAGTTCTTCAAATGTCGGGTACTCCTTCCTTGTTTTCATGCTTGCGACAAATGCATCCCATGTATTGGGAAGACCATTGAGTACTATGTTCACCAATTCCTTTTCTAAAGTGATATTTTCAATAGATTGTAGTTGTTATCTTAACTGGGAGATCCTTACAAAGTATGATGTTATGTTGTCGTCATCATTTATCTTCATGTCATGGAGCTCATTCTTCAGACTCATAACTTGTCCAATGTTTTTGATTGAGAAGAGATTTGTTAGGGAATCGTACATCTTCTTTGATGAGTCAAGATGGGAGATGTAGGGTATCAAGTGGTATTTTATGTAATCCACTATGATACTCATGGCATTGATGTCAACATCTTTGAAATTCTCCATAGCTGCAATGTTCTGCGGTTCCTTCTCTTCTCCTTCTTTAAACTCTAGCTTCACGATCTTTCCTTTGACAATATCCAGTACTTTATTCTTATAAAGGATGAGGTCAATCCTTGTCTTCCATGCTCCGAAGTTAGAGGCTCCATCTAACTTGTTCTCGGACTTCATAGAGTTCTTCATGGCTTGCTTGACTTGGTCAAACCCTAGATTTTGACTAGAAATCCAAACTTCAGGTCTTGGCCTTCTGAGAGTATCAAAAGATGTGTTGAGCTAGGGCACACTAATATATCCAAATATTAGGTCAATATCATCACTTAAGGTGCCTCAACAAGAGGTTTAGGGTTTATGCAACTGCTTCTACTAGTAACCCTAGCTGTAGTGCTTTTGGAAACTACTCCTGCTAGTAGCCCTAGCAACAATTCCTCAACGAGCTCAATATATAGCGGCTATGTTTCCTTCCAATTCTTTAGGCTGACTAAAGGGGTGTGGGCCCATATCCTGTTAGAATATAGAAGATGGTGTGCTTGTTTTACCATTGACAATACCCTCGTCACCCAACCATAGGCCGAAGCCTCCCTTCAAGCAGCTTAACCTTGACTGAGAATTCCTCCAGAAGAAAACCTTGGGCTAGATAGCCAAACAAAGAGTAGTACATATTTCCCCAAGGATTTAGCATCAAAAAAAGCTGATCAGATATTCCAAACCCTAGCCAAGAGATATTCAACCCAATATTGAAACTAGTTGTTGCTGCAGTTGCACCTACAACCCTCCTCCTAACCTGCTACAATGACATTTCTACTAGTCAAAAATTTGATAGGATGTAAACAAGTATATTTGGTTCTGCACTTCCTATGCTATTTCCAAACCGACCGCTAAGAAACAAGGCCTATACACTCCTATACCTACTCCTGACAGGCCTTGGGAATCCATCTCAATGGACTACATGTCAGGCCTTCCATCCACCAAGTGAGGAAATGATTGTGTATTTGTGGTTGTTGATCACTTTTCAAAGATGAAGATTCAATCCTCCTTTAAGAAGAGAATCACAGTGAAGTCCACTACCAAGATATTATTTGAACAAGTGTGGGTACACTTTTGGATCCCACAAACCATTATCTCATATTGGGACTGTCGATTCCTCAACACATTCTGGTTGATCCTCTAGTCACTACTAGACACCAATCTCACCAATTCCATGGCCTTCCACCCCCAGACATATGGCCTAACATAGGTTGTCAAATGGATGATCGTGCCCATCCTGTACATGTACAATTCCAAGCGCTCACACACCTGGGATGAGAGTATTCCCTATCTTCAACACAGTTAAAACAGAGCCATACATAGCTCAACCAACCACAACCCCTTTCAAGTGGGGATGGGATTTCAACGATTAGGTCCCATGGATGTTGCACTACCCCTTGCGTCCACCTAGGTAGACTCATCGCATGCTCCAACTAGATCTAACAAAGATACATGGTTCATTGAGAATATCCAACACATCAGCCAATAGGTTCAATATATTTTATAGAAGTCCAATTCCATGTACAAGCAACGCCATGATCAACACCGGTTTCCAGACCTGTTTCAGCTGGGAGACAAAGTTTGGTTGCACTTGTAGAAAGAACGCCTTACAGAGCCTCATCAGAAGCTTCCTCCACTCTGTTATGGACCATAAAACATCACCAAGGTTGTGGGTGATAATGATTTTGTGCTCAACCTTCCCCCCTTCCTTGGCTTGCACCTAGTGTTCAATGTGGAACTCCTTCGGCCTTATGTTTCACCATTATTGGACACCTCGAAGATAGAAGAGCAGTTGACACCGACAGATCTCAACCCTAACTGCATGGAACATGAATCCACTGATACAATTCTGGAAAAATAGGTCAAGGGTACTCGCCAACATAGGATCCTTATTTATTGGGTTTTTAAAGGAGGGCATCTCCCGCACCAAGGCAAGTGACTCACTTGGGGCCAAATTCAACAAGAATTTCCTCATCTGATGAGGGAAATAAATGAAATGGAGAAAATTTTTTCCTAAGGAGGGAGGATTTATCTAGGAGGATATCAGTGGCCACCCACCTTTTCCAACTGGCTCAAAACAATGTTTTGGCAACTTATTATGTTTAGCAGTTTTTCGGTTCGTAAACTTCTGGGGCCATTTTGAGGGACTAAAGGATGATGTTTCATGATTGGTCACCTCAATGATATCTGAAGGATCTAATTGATCCGCCTAAATGAATCCACTCATCAATATGTTTCCAACAAGATACCATGCTCCCTAAATGGATATCGTATGCAAAAGTTACGACCCTGGGAAGTTGATGTACTAACTTACCCCAACAGGGCCCACATGACTTTTGGTGCTTCATCTCCTAGGGTTAGTTTTTTGGATGTATAGGGTTTTGGAATTCATTTTTATTGTAAAATTTCCTTCATATCCTCACTATAATCATCTTCTTGTGAATAAGTTTTGTTGTCACATCTCTTCTCAAAGATAAGCTACCACCATTCTAGCAAGCTTGTTTTCAGTTTTCATTTTATAGTTTTCAGTATATTTCTTATTTAGTAAAATTCAAGTTGTATTGTATCTCTATTATTATTCATTGTGTCTTTATTTTAATATTATAAATCCATGGTTTCATTTTGTTCCACTCACAAATATGGACCAGGCACAGGACCTAGAGATGGAGGATCTGAGGCGACAGTTTGAGGTCATGCTGGATGGGGTTCCTAAGGACCTATGGATGTGGATTTAGGATGAGAGACCCTTGGAGTAGTGTATTGGTGGGGAACCACATTGGTGTTCCTTTATTTGACATGCAACGGTAGCAGGGGATGCCATGACTGGCGGATCCCAATGAGGGATATGCCCCCTAGAGGGGCTCCCCTGCTGGTGGGAACGTACCACAGTTAGGGTCACCATAGGTGATAGTGTGACATGGTACATGCATAGCATAACTTTTTATGATGCATAGGAGTCTATGAAATCCCATTTTGTATATAGATTGAGGGTTTGATTGAGAGGGCCTAACCGTGGAGTTAAGGCATGTTGTATTTTTGTATCAAACACATATTTGATATCTGTTATCTATATATCAATAGACCATTTGGATATTTTATGCATTTGAAATTTTTATGATATGGTTTGTGTACTTATTTTATTTGATGATGGATGAATTCAAAATTTATGTTTAATGTGATAAATTCCAATCTAGTACTTGATTTTCCATGTGATATGCAATCTGATTGAGGTTTCTAGAAATATGAGTAAATGTGATGGACTCAAAATTCCATAACACAATTTTGACTTGCAGGTACTTGTGATAAAGACATGGATCATGAACATGATACACATTGTTGAGTTGGTCGATGATGAGCTAAGAATCTAAGAGAACGTTGAGGTGACGAATATGAAAGTGACTAACCTCACAGAGGAGATTAATGATGGCAACATATTCATCTTTATCACCAATATGTTGGGTTCTTCTTTCCACTTGGGTGAGAAAAAATAGGTCCCTTAACTATATAGTTAGGCTACCAATACAACACATCTATTTTTTAGTTGATTAGTGACTCAAACGAATAGAAAACAAGAAATAAATAATAAAGAAATAAAACTAAACTAAGCATTTAACAACTCAAATTGATGCAAGGAAGAGACATAAGGAATATCTACCAAATGAGACTGATCTTCGAATTGGTAAAACCTAGGAGAAATATTGGAACTTATGATTCCCCTCTTCCTCCTTGGGAAGGCACTTTAGTCCTAAAATACAAAGCTTTATCTCTTCTAACAATGGCTGAAAATGAAAATACAATGGTGAAGAAATTGTTTTTGAACTTCTCAAGAGGAGAGAGGTGCAACACTTGATATGAATGCTCAAATAGTTCTAGGATAAATATGGCTTCTGAAAGAGAAATTAAACAACATACAAGTACTCAAATTACTTCTTCTTGTTTGCATACAATGGCCCTCTATTTATAGGAGGATGAAATTGTTTTTCCAAACTAGTTTCAAATGTGAATGGGAGGTCTTTGAAGGTACATCCCATCCCTTTAAGTGATCCCAGATGGAATTTTAGGGCCATTTTGGGTATGGGTGAGATATACTCCACCCCATAAGTGGTTGAAGCCCGACCAAAATCATCAATGGACCGTTTTTGAATCTATGCGGGTTTTCCAAATGTCAGTCGTGTGAATCGTGTACTATGCATGTTGTACACCATGTTAGTCCATGTGGATGTGCACGTGTTGATTGTGCTAAATACACACGGAACTTGAGAACCAATTTTATATATTTTTGTGATTATCCTTCCAAACTATGTGTGATCCTTTAGTAATTATTGGTAGTATGTTGCGCTTGTGCTGACTATTTCTTCATCCATTGTCTATGTTTGTGGTGAATTGTTTTTCAGTGATAACAACTGACATTATTAATACTTCATAAATGATCATTCGCTCATACAATAATTAAACAAAATGTTAATATGATGACAAACTATTGGCACGATCTCCTGATTTCATGATAATGATATCCTCATTTCATACTATTGTGTTGGAACGATCTCCCCATTTGTAGTACACTTAAAATAATCATGAGCTATATATGTTGCAAGAACAACTTTATTCTTGCAGTGAATCCTTTATCTAATATAAACTTTAGGGAAGCTTACATTTTTAAAATGAAACCAAACTTAAATTGATGTGACACACTTTGACATATCCAAATACCTCTAAATTTACCTCATAAAAAGAAAATAACATTCAATCCAAGAGAAAAATACCACACCAAAATAAGTATGAAAGAATAAGAAAAAATTAGGTTGAGGTAGAGGTTATGGACGAATAGGCTAGGTTAGTAGAAAAAAGGTAAAAACAGGTCTAGGTAGTAACACTGGCTCCATTTGGGGATATTGTTCTCCTTGTGAGACATTAATAATTGCACACCAATGACCTCCTTTCACATTCTGTCATAGAAAACTATAACTTGCAACCCAACTTTATCTGCTCTTAAATTTTCCTTATTAATATAGACCATCCATTATGTATACCAAAATATCAAACTACGACAAGATTATCTATACACTAGTGTCTCCATTAGGTAATGTAGTCTAATTTATACTAACTTACTAAAGAAAAATGAATTTAAAAGTAAATTCTCAGAAGTGAGCTTATTATCCACACCTCCTATTGTGTTAACCAACAGAAATCAAGCTGATCATGTATAGGATAATTTCCAGAAAAACCATTCAAGCATATGACTGACAACATAATATTTCTCTTTGCATCTAAATGAAGATATGCAAATATACATAAATGTTTTCAGCAAACATGTAATATTGAATATATACTTACTACTACAAATTGATGATATGTCGAATGCTACAACATTGAATACCTATGAAAAAATTGATTCCATGTAAAGAGCCACATGATCCCGAAGAACATGATAACACTCCACATGATTTGAAAGAAAAAATTGTTGTATGAAATTTTTTTCATAAGAAAAATTGTGGTCCACTTGTCCAATTTATGTTTCAATAATAAGGCTATAATCCTCTTGAAACAATGCATGAATATCACGCATTTCATTACAAACAAGGGCATAAAAAACCTCCTAAAATTGTCCATTATATTCTTGAGCAGGAAACTCTTTAACATCATTCAAAACAACAATATCAAGAGTATTGGAAGGAAGTGGGTTATATTCATTAATTTCAACAGGAGAAAAAACATGCTCACTATAATTTGCATCTTGTTGGAATATCTCTTCAAATTTTTCATTATGAAAGTTACATACCAGTTTTTTGATATCACCTCCTATGCATGCTGATATGGAAATATGCTTATCAGAATCAGGCTATGATTCTGAACTATAAATGTCATATACAAATTCTGATTCCTCACAGACAACAGATTCAATTCCCTCATGAAACTATTGATCAACTTCTTCACATCATGGACATCTGGGTCTAAGATTTCAATATCATCATCATATTCATCATAAAATAAAGAATTTTGATGCATATCTAATGATAATGATGGATATTTTTGTATATAAATTGTGTGATCTTCAATATGATTTACAACAAAGTTTTCTTTAATAAAAAGTTGATCTTCATAAGGATTTGCAACAACAAGCTCTTCATGATGATCACCACTGATATTATAGAAAAATTATTGAAAGCTATCAAATCCATCCCGAGCTTCATCCTTTTCACATATATGTTCAGGAATTTCAACACTAAAGTTTTCCCAATAATTAGTGCTAAGAGATTTAATTTTCTTACAAAAATCATAGAAGAGGAGCTTAGCAGGATAAATAGTCTTACAATGTGAATGAAATGTTTGAGTTACTTCACACACACCTAGGATTTATTTTTCCTAATATTTTTCCTATGTTTATTAGTCTTTATCCAATCTCCTAAAGTTTAGGGAGAATATTCCTCTAGGATAATATTCTCTTCAATTTTCACTTCAGTTTGACTAGTTGAGTGGAGTCTAGATGTTGCATTGGTTTTGTCACCATGAAACATTGGGATCATCACCAACTAATGAAAATTTTCCTTGGGATCATCAACAGAATAGAGAATTACCCATGATTCCCTTATCTCCTCCTCACTTCACTCTGTTTCAATCAATTAATTGAAGACTGGTAGACTAGTTAACTCGGCTAGGTGGAAGTTCACTCTCGTAACTGCCTGAGAGACTAGACTAGTTGGCAGTTCACTCTCGTAATTGTTGGTGTGTGTCCAGGTAACTCTAGACCACCACTATAGTGCATTTGATTCACCTCCAGTGCGCATTGTTTGAGTTATATAGAGTATATCATGTGTAAATTATTCATTATTCATTACGGTTAATGAGAATTGTTCCATTCTTTCTCTCTTGCTTCTTCTTTATCAATTTCTCTCTACAAATGTATGTGGTATTTTCTAGATAGATATTTTTTGTGCAGTTTCAAAACATTTACATGGTATCATATCCGACAACATGCTAATAAAAGCTACAACAAATTATTTTTGGAGGTACCAAAGATTGAAGAAAGCGGAAAAATGGAATTCCCAAAATAATTCAGTCTTACACCTTACAAATTCTTTGCATGGAAGGAGAATATGGTAATGTATATTTGAAAAAGAGTATTGTACATGTTAACTATGAATATAGATATAGAATCGACATCATCCATAGAAAAATCCAAGTATCTAAATCGAATAGATGAAGCATTCAGAACAATTTGCAGTCTCATTTCTCCTATTCACCTTTTTCACATATCTTCCTGTAAAACCCCCAATGAAGCCTGGAAAACCATGGAAGGGATATTTGAAAAAAATTATGAGATGAGGGGACACATGATGGAGGTGGAATTTCTCACATTGGATCCAAAAATCTTCGACAATCTCCAATATTTCTTTACAAAATACAAGGATTTACTATCACAACTCAAAGCTTGCGGGGTTGATAAATATAAGGAGGAGAAACAAATGGTTCTCACCATTCTCTCCAAACTTGGTCATGAATTCTGTGTGTTCATATATACATTCCATTCATTCAAATTCACCTCTGGATCCACCTAGAAGATGACTTCTCTTGAGGAATTTATCGAATCCCTCACACAAGAGCAAACCAAGTTCATCAACATGGGAAAAATCAAAGGCCCAAAGGAGTATGCACTTACTGTGTAATATGGAAGCCATAAATATCATAAATCTAAAGATAAATAAAAAATGAAAGATCGTGCAAATACAAATAAGGAATGGTACTCAAAACCCTTCATTGATGCCTCCGGATCCAAAGGTGGAAATGGAAGAAAAGGGGAGAAATGCACATACTTCCATAAAGGATTCCATCCAAAATCCACATGCATGAAACAAATATATATCTAATGACTCAAATACTTCTGTAAAACAACTTTGTATATCGCATCCCCGAGGGTGCCAATAATAAGAAGCTAGAAGATTGGTATCCTAAGTGTTAAGTACCAAAGACTGAATACAAAATCACCACAACAAATATACAAGAACAATATGCAAAATCTTCTTTATTACTATCAAACCCTTGAGGTAGGGCAACACCATACAATGGATCCTATTATGGAAGGGATCCTCTCCTGTTCACTTGCCTCTT
>JZKD02S0180263.1:177262-189780 GCA_000966675.3 Picea glauca
TTACCCTACCTCAAGGGTTTTCTCTATTTCTTGTGTTCATGTTATGGTGAATGGTTTATGGTTTATGCTTGGTATTATTGAAGTATATTTGCAGATCTGGTTTAGGTACTTAACACTAAGAAAGGAAATTTTATCCATGCCTTGATTGCCAACAACTCCTCTCTCGATGCTTGGATAGTAGATTCAGAAGCATCATATGACATGGCTTCCACAAAAGTGTTATATTCTTCATTGGATGAATGCAAAGTTCATCCTATTCTGATGCAGGACAACTCTCCAGATTAGTCCACCAGAAAAGAAAGGATTGAACTCACCAACAGAAGCTTCAAGAATGTGTTGCACGTCCCCAAAATTCAATCAATATCATCTTCGTGTATCAGATGACAAATTCTGACACCAGAAATAAATTTATATTCACACCTAATGTAGTGGACATCTATGACATGAAAACTAATTTGAGGGTTGTTACCAGTGAGGTAAATAATCAGTCTAGATTGTATACATTTTCTGAATTTATTAGACCAAATTATGCTTTACTGCTTACCCATGCTAATGAAAGCAGTAGGATATGGCATGAAAGGTTCGGGAAATTGAATTTCAGATATATGCAACAACTTATAAATAAAATATTGGTTGATGGTTTATCAGACATCCATTTCTCCAAATGAATTTGTGAGCGACGTGTTCTTGAAAACACCCTCAAGAAAAATTTGACAAAGGAAGGACTCAGAGACATTCCACTCCTTTATATCTAATCCATAGTGACCTCATGGGACCTTTTCCACATCCATAAATCAACAAATCAAGTTATGTTCTCATTTTTTTTTATGATTCCTCATGTTTCACATGGATTTAATTTCTTAGACGAAAATCAGAGGTCTTTCAACACCTCAAAGATTTCAAAGCACTGGTTGAGGCACAGTTAGGAAAGAAAATCAAAGTCCTCTGAACTAATAATGGGGGAGAGTATGTCAATCATGATATCCAAAATCATTTTCATGAGGGAGGTATTCAGTTGCAACACACAATTTCCTATACTTTGCATCAAAACGGAGTTGTTCAGTGGAAAAATAGATCTCTAAAAGAGATGGCATCTTGCATGCTACATGAAAAGTCACTTCCACATACATTATGGACCGAAGCACTTAATTGTGAAACCTACATCCCAAACAGATATTACAATATATATGTCAACGATATGACCCCCTACGAGGCTTGGAGCAACGTCAAACCAGAAGTCACCCACTTTCACATATTCCGTTCACGTGCATGGGCCTAGATTCCCTTTGAAAAGAGGAAGGCACTTGATCCACAGAGCACAGAGTGTATCTTTTTTGGATACCCCGACGGTGTGAAGGGATACAAACTTATTGATCTTTCCTCAAATTGACTCATCATTGAGCGAAGTGTCCAATTCGAGGAAGTGTCTCTCATGTGCCTCAACAACCACATGCAGACACCTTCATTCTTACACCTGTCTGAGATGATGAGTATGAACATGTCGACTCTTATTCAGAAAAGGGTTATGATTTAGAAGATTCATATGATCCAGATACAGAGTCAGTACAGTCATATGTAAAGTCATTGCATCTAGATGCAGATGTAGAGCCAGAGCAAAGGCCCAAGTTGGCCCATACTACTCTTCAGGATGGAGAGGATCTTGTTGGTGATCAAGCCAATACTAGGAGGACTTTGTCTGATTTTGAGGAGCCTTCTATTTCACTTACTTCCACTAAACCATTTTCCTTTGGGAATATTTTCTTGTTTCAATATTCAGATCCACAGTATTATGAAGAGGCTGTTAGAAATCCCTTTTGGGAATCTGCCATGTAGGAGGAGTACAACTCCCTCCTCGAGAACCAGAATTGGGATCCAGTTCCCTTGCCTTCTGGAAGTAATCTTGTCATATGCAGATGGGTCTACAAGACCAAGAGCACAGTGGATGGACATATTAGCAGATACAAAGCCAGGATTGTTTCCAAAGGCTTTCAGCAGGCGCATTGAATTGACTATGATGAGACCTTCATTCCAGTAGAGAATATGGATTCCATACAATTGGTACTTTCCATTGCAACAACCAAGGGATTGGAAGTCCATCAAATGGATGTGAAGAATGAATTTCTTTACGACAATCTCTATGAACATGACTATATGGATTATCCCCAGGGATTTAAGCAGGATTAATCTTTCGTCTGTCGACTGAAGAAGTCTCTTTGTGGCCTCAAGCAGTCTTTGAGGGCATGGTATGCCAAGATGGACTCCTACTTGTTGTGACAAAACTTTGTACATTGTAAATGAGACCCAAATGTTTAGATGCTTAGGATGATTGATTCAATTATACTCTTAGTTCTACTTTTTGATGATTTGTTGATCACCGGTTTCTCGACTTTAGCGATTGTTGCAGTCAAAAGGATTCTACATGACAGGTTCTTGATGACGAACATGGGTCATCTACACTTCTTCCTTGGATCAATATCATTCTGGATGCATCAAACATCAAATTGTCTCAGGCCAAGTATGCATGAGATATCCTTGAGATATTTCAAATGACAGACTGCAAGTCTTCTCTGAATCCTTTCCTATCAGGAGTCAAACTTGAGGATGGCAGGGACACTCAACTTGTTGACAACACATTGTACACACAGCTAGTGGGGAGCTTGTTGTATCTCACACACTCCATACCAAACCTCTCCTATGCATTTGGTGAAGTTTCTAGGTTCATGCAGGAGCCACATGAGCTAGATTGGAAGGCTGCAAAGTGTATCATTTGATACGTTCAAGGCACCATCACCTTTGGGATTCATTATGCAACAGACTCTACATTAGATCTCATAGGGTTCACTAATTTTGGCTGGGTTGGAGATAATATGAATCGCAAGTCCACATCTATTTACTCACTCAGTATTGGTCGAGCAAGAAGTATCTTGTTATTTCTCTTTCTTCAGCCGAGGTAGAGTACATAGGGGTATTTAGCATAACCATTCAGGCTATGTAGGTACAACATTTTCTCCCTGAGTTGGGCATTTAGTTTCATCGGTCGATCGTCATCTAGTGTGATAACCAAAGAACTCTAAAGTTCTATAGAGATCCAGTTTAGAGGTAGTGGACGAAACACATCAAGATCCACATGCACTACATCCAAGACTTATTACATGAGGGGATCATTGACCTACAGTTCTTCCCTTCAACAGAACAAACAAAAAAAATCTTCACCAAGTTCTTCAATGAGAAGAAGTTACATTCTCTGCGAAGTCGTCTTGGAGTGAAGGACACAGTTTCCTAGCAACTGTCAGTTATTATTTTTACATACATTGTACCTTGAGGGGGGGGGGGTCCTATGATGTTTTTTGTCTTTCCTCACTTTATTTCAGTGTATCTTTTATATCTGGGTACCTAACAGGGCCTCGTTGCCGAGACCCATTCTTTATTTTCACCATAGTGATGTTCAGGGGGGGTGTTGGAGTTACTTCACAGACACCTAGGATTTATTTTTCCTAAGGTTTTACCTATGTTTATTAGTCTTTATCTAGTCTCCTAAAGTTTAGGGAGAATATTCCTCTAGGAGAATATTCTCTTCAATTTTCACTTCATTTAAACTAGTTGAGTGGAGTCTAGATGTTGCATTGGTTTTGTCACCATGCAACATTGGGATCATCACCAACTAATTCACATTTTCCTTGGTATCCTCACTAGACTAGCGCATTAACCATGATTCCCTGATCTCCTCATTTCACTATGTTTCAGTTAGTTAACTGAAGATTGGTAGACTAGTTAACTCAACTAGTTGGAAGTTCACTCTCATAACTTCCCAAGAGACTAGACTAGGTGGAAGTTCACTCTCGTAATTGTTGGTGTGTGTCTAAATCACTCTATAATGCCACTATGGTGCATAGGATTCACCTCCAGTGCGCATTGGTTGAGTTATATAGAGTATATCATGTGTAAATTATTCATTATTCATTATTCATTACGATTAATGAGAATTATTCCATTCTTTCTCTCTTGCTTCTTCTTTCTCAATATCTCTCTACAAATGTCTGTGGTATTTTCTAGATAGATATTTTGTGTGCAGGTTCAACACATTTACATGGTATCAGATCTTACATAATCCTGAGAAAATATACAACAAATTATTTTTGCAGGTACCAAAGATTGAAGACAACGGAAAAATGAAATTCCCAAAAGAATTCATTCTTACACCTTACAGCTTCTTTGCATGGAAGGAGAATATGGTCATTCATATTAGAAGTAGAAGAATGTATAGCTTAACCACGAATATCTAAATCGAATGGATGAAGCATTCAGAACAATTTGTAGTCTCATTTCTCTTGATCTCCTTTTTCACATATCTTCCTGTAAAACCCCCAATGAATCATAGACCATGATGGAAGGGATATTTGGAAAATAGGATGATATGGGGGGACACATGCTTGAGGTGGAATTTCTCACATTGGATGATATGGGGGGACACATGCTTGAGGTGGAATTTCTCACATTGGATCCAAAAATATTCGACAATATTCAAGATTTATTTATAAAATACAAGGATTTACTGTCGCAACTCAAAGCTTGTGGGGTTGATAAATATGAGGAGAAACAAATGATTCTCACCATTCTCTCCAAACTTGGTCTTAAATTCTCTATCTTCATATCCAAATTCCATTCAATCAAATTCACCTCTGGCGCCACTTGGAAGATGCCTTCTCTTGAGGAATTTATCGAATCCCTGACACAAGAGAAAACTAAGCTCATCAACATGGTAAAAATCAAAGGCCCAAAGGTACATGCACTCACTGTGAAATATGGAATCCATGAATATCATAAATATAAATATAAATAAAAAATTAAAGCTCATGCAAATCCAAATAATGAAGAGTACTCAAAACCCTTCACCGATGCCTCCGTATACAAAGGTGGAAAGGGAAGAAAAGGGGAGAAATGCACATATTCCCATAAAGAATTCCATCCAGAATTTGAATGCATGCAAAAAAAAAAAGATCTAATGACTCAAATACTTCAGCAAAACAAACTTGGAGATCACATCCCTGAGGGTTCCAAGAAGAAGAAGCCAGAAGATCAGAATCCCAAGAAAGGATATTCGATCCATGCCTTGATTGCCATCAACTCCTCTCCCGATGCTTGGATCATAGATTCAGGATCATCACATCACATGGATACCACAAAAGTATTACATTCTTCATTGGATGCATGCAAAGGTCCTCCTATTCTTATTCGTGACAACTCTCCAATTGAGGCCACCGACAAAGGAAGGATTGAACTCACCAACGAAAGCTTCGAGAATGTGTTGCATGTTCCCAAACTTCTCGTCAATATTCTCTCCATGTATTAGATGAAAAATTATGGCACCAAAGAGAAATCAATATTCACACCTAATGCATTTGACATCTATGACATGCAAACCAATTCCATGGTTTTTTCCGGTTAGGTAAATCATCAATCTAGATTGCATACATTTTCTGAATTTATTGAACCAGATTCTTCTTTACTGCTTACCCATGTTGATGAAAGCATTAGGATATGGCACAAAAGGTTTGAGCATTTGAATTTCATATATGTCCAACAAATTAGCAAGAAAAGTTTGGTTGATGGTCTACCAGACATCCATTTCTCCAAAGGAATCTGTGAGGGATGTGTTCTTGGAAAACACCCTCAAGAAAAAATTGAGAAAGGAAAGACTGAGAGAGCTTCCTCTCCTTTAGATATGATCCATAGTGACCTCATGGGCCCTTTTATGCATCCATCAATCAACAAAATGATGTATTTTCTCATTTTTGTTGATGATTTCTCACGTTTCACATGGATTTACTTTCTCAGGAAAAAATCAGAGGTATTTCAAGAACTCAAAAATTTCAAAGCCCTTGTTGAGACATAGTCAGGAAATAAAATCAAAGTCCTTTGAACTGATAATGGGGAAGAGTATGTCAATCATGAGATCTAAAATATTTTTCATTAGGTAGGGATTCAGTTGTAGCACACAGTTCCCTATACTCCGCAGCAAAATGGAGTTGTTGAGCTGAAAAAAAAATCTTTAAAAGAGATGGCATCTTGCATGCTACATGCAAAGTCACTTCCAAAGAAATTATGGGTCGAAGAACTTAATTGTTAAAAATGCATCCCAAACATATCTTCCCATAGATTTGTCAAGGATATGACACCTTACAAGGCTTGGAGCATCCTCAAACCGGAAGTGACCAACTTTCACATTTTCAGTTCATGTGCATGGGCCCAGATTCCCTCTGAAAAGAGGAATGCGCTTGATACACATAGGAAAGAGTGTATCTTTGTTGGATACCCTGACGGTGTGAAGGGATACAAACTTATTGATCTTTCCTCTGACCAACTCAGCATTGAGATAAGTTTCCAATTCGAGGAAAGTGTCTCACATGTACCTCAACAACCACATGCAAAAATCTTTATTCTTCCACCTGTCCGAGATGATGAGAATGCACACACCGACTCTTATTCAGACGAGAGTTCTGATTCATAGGATTCATATGATCTAGATATAGAGTCAATATAGTCATATGTATATTTGGTGCATCTAGATGCAGATGCAGAGCCATAGCAGAGGCCCAAGTGGGCCCATACTACTCTTCAGGATGTAGGGGATCTTGTTGGTGATCTAGCCGATACTAGGAGGAGTCAATCTACTTTAGAGGAGACTCATATTTTACGTACTTCCACTGAACCATTTCCCTCTAGACATATTTTCTTTCTTCAATATTCATATTCACAATCTTATGGAAAGGCTACTAGAAATCCCTTTTGGGAATCCTCCATGCAGGAGGAGTACAAATCCCTCCTCGAGAACCAGAGTTGGGATCTAGTTCCCCTTCCTTCTATAAGGAAAATTGACAGATGCAGATGGGTCTAGAGGACCAAGAGTGCATCAAATGGACAAATTAGCAGATACAAAGCCATTATTGTTGCCAAATAATTTCATTAGGTTCATGGAATTGATTATGATGAGACCTTCTCTCTAGTAGCAAAGATGGATTCCATACGATTGGCACTTTCCATTGCAGCAGACAAGGGATGGGAAGAATTGATTTCTTCACAGCGATATCTATGAGGAGATATATATGGAGGATCCCCAGGGATTTATGTGGGATTCATCTTTGGTCTGTTGACTAAAGAAGTCTCTATATGGCCTCAAGCAGGATTTGAGGGGATGGGATGCCAAGATGAACTCCTACCTAATGTCATAGAAATTTGTATGTTGTAAATTAAACTTGAATGTTTATGTGCTCAGGATGACTGATTCAATTCTACTCTTAGTTATGTATGTTGATGATTTGTTGATCATCGATTGCTCGACTTTAGCGATTGCTATAGTCAAAATGATTCTACATGACAGGTTCTTGATGATGGACATAGGTCCTCTACACTTCTTCCTTGGATTGAGATCATTCTATATGCATCAGGAATCAAATTGTCTCAAGCCAAGTATGCACGAGATATCCTTGAGAGATTTCACATGACAGAATGTAAGTCTTCTCCGAATCCTTTCCTATTAGGAGTCAAACTTGAGGATGGAGGGGACACTCCACTGGTTGACAACACACTGTATAGAAAAGTAGTGCGGATCTTTTTGTAGATCATGCACTCCGAACTACACCTCTCCTATGCAGTTGGCATAGTTTCTAGGTTCATGCAGGAGACACATTAGCTACATTGGAAGTCTGCAAATCATATCCTTCAATACGTACAAGGCACCATCACCTTTGGGATTCATTATGCAATAGACTCTACATTAGATATCATTGGTTTCATTGATTCTGACTCATCTGGTGATAGCATTGATCACAAGTCAACATATGGTTACTCACTTAGTCTTGGATCTAGGACTATATGTTGGTCGAGCAAGAAGCATGATGTTATTTCTCTTTCTTCATCTGAGGTAGAGTATAGAGGGGTAGTTAACATAACCATTCAAGATATGTGACTACAACATTTTCTCACTGATTTGGGCATTCAGTTTCATCAATCAATCATCATCTAGTGTGAAAACCAACGAACTTTGAAGTTCTGCAGAGATCCAATTCAGAGGAAATGGATGAAACACATCGAGATCCACATGCACTACATACATACTTAGTACACAAGGGGATCATCGACCTACATCTTCACGAAGTCCTTCACTAAGAAGAAGTTCCATTCTTTGTGAAGTTGTCTTGGAGTGAAGGACGTAGTTTCCTAGCAACTGTCAATTCTTATTTTTACATACATTGTACCTTGAGGGGGATTTTTTCCCATGATTTTTTCCCTCTTTCCTCACTTTATTTCAGTGTATATTTTTTATTTGGGTACCTAGCATGGCCTCGTTGTCAAGACCCATTATTTATTTCCACCATAGTGATGTTTAGTGTGGGTGTTGGGGTTACTTCACACACAACTAGGATTTATTTTTCCTAATGTTTTTCCTATTTATATTATTCTTTATCCAGTCTCCTAAAGTTTAGCGATAATGTTCCTCCAAGAGAATATTCTCTTGATTTTTCACTTCAGTTTGACTAGTTCAGTGGAGTCTAGATGTTGCATTGGTTTTGTCACCATGCAAGATTGGGATCATCACTAGCTAATGCACATTGTACTTGGGTTCATCACTAGACTATCACATTACCCATGATTCCCTAATATCCTCCTCACTTCACTATGTTCCAGTCAGTTAATTGAAGATTGGTAGACTAGTTAACTAAGCTAGGTGGAAGTTCACTCTCGTAATTGCCTGAGAGACTAGAATAGGTGGTAGTTCAGTCCCACAACTATTGGTGTGTGTATAGATCACTCTACACCACCACTATGGTGCATTGGATTCAACTCCAGTGTGCATTGGTTGAGTTATACAAATTATATCATGTGTAAATTATTCATCATTCATTACGGTTAATGAGAATTATTCCATTCTTTCTCTCTTGCCTCTTCTTTCTCAATTTCTCTCTGCAAATGTGTCTGGTATTTTCTAGCTAGATATTTTTTGTTCAGGTTCAACACATTTACATGAAAAATAAAATGGAAATCCTTTAGTGAAGAAATACTAGACATGGGTAGAGATCCGTACCATTGTCTCGCTTCTCCTTATAAGGAATACATAAACATTTTTAGAAATACATATTCATGATAAATATCAATTTGATCTTTGTATTGATGAAAATCGATGAAGTGTTGTGCAGGATGATCGTGATAATGTCCTCTGAACCTTGGAAGGTAGTCTCCCCATTCATCCATATCAGGAACATTTTTTGGAAAACCAAGAATATTAGAGAAATCAAATGGAGGAAACCTACCTGACAAAATGGATTCCATGGCCTTCAACATCCTAAACTAGTGGAGTCTCCAGCTAAATATTCCTTCATGGAGTCGCCAAGTGAAATATCCCATTCACTTCTGTCACCAGTCCTTTTTCACCATCAATAAATAGATATATTTTTTTTCTTACAACTGAGGGAATGATGTAGTTGTTACTTTGTCCCCGACAATGATTCCAAAATATGTTAGCGCTAGAAGATGCTCTATGAATGTTGGGAGGGCATGCCTAGCACATCCTGGGTATTGAAAATATTTGGTTTGGTGTATGTTTGTTAGTATTGGTGGATTAGGTAGACCAGAAGAGAAAGGAGAGAGGGTAAGGCATTGGACTAAAACACTTAAATATATGATTAGTGATCATTTCCTAAAACCATTGGGAATGGAGTGTCTTTTACTAACATTCTATGAATCATAGGTAATAAATCTAAATATCGGACAATAATTTTATCATTATGAAGAGTATAATAATCAAAAAACAAACATGAATCTTATTGACATCTAATCTAGATCATCTTGCACATTCATGAGATCGAATATCCATAGACATAAATTATTCCTGAGAATGAATAGAAAATTCTTGAAAAGGATACATAAATCACAGTAAGATACAATGAACTCTTCACTGCATTAAGAATATCTAATTCATGGTCAAGAGTTGATTCTCAACTATTTCAACTTCTCAAGTAGTAAGAAGAAAGGAAATGGAAAACAAAAGGTAATAGACTGATAATTTTACTCTCAAAATTCTCTGATAACAAATGTTGTAATGATATAATACTCATAGGCTTACAATAGTAGGAACAAATCTTCTTTGATCTAGGTGGATATTGGTGGCCACCCACCTATTCCAACTAGATCCTCTTGATAATTTTTAGTTCAACGCATTCTTCTGTACTTCTTTGTAATTTTTGGTTATACACTTGCGAGGATGTCTAAATACACATATTCCAGGTGGACACTGGTTACCTCCCACCTAATCCAATTGCCTTATTTTCTATGTTTTCATGTCAACACATCTTGTTGTACTTCCAGGGCAGTTTTGGGGCCCTAAACAATGTTTTCTTGGTTCACCACAATCCAATTGTAGACGATGTCAGAGTTTCATAATGTAATGTGTAGTTCTATAAGATACCTCACCAACGGGCTATCACGTGCCTAAAATGGAGGTCATATGAAAAATCTAAGACCCTAGGAAGTTGAGGTACCAACTTACCCATAGGGGACCACATAACGTTTGGCGTTTCATCTCCTAGGGTTAGGTTTTTGGATGTCTAGGGTTTTGGAATTCATGGGTAATATTAAAAAGGCCTCTAGAGCCTCATTGTGATCATTCTTCTCAGATGGATGCGCATAGAAGCCACATATATTCTCAGAGATAGATACCACCATTCCATCAAGTGTTTTAGTTTTGCAATTTTACAATTTTCAACCTATTTTATTTATTCAATAGAAGATATTGTTCACTAGATATATGTGTTATTCTTCAGATATTTGTGTTTATTGTATTTATTTTGTTAATTAGTTCGTTCCACTCCTAAATCCATATAATTGGTATCAGAGCAGTATTCTCTTCATTTATTTTTCTTCGTGCATGTCCCCGATAAGATCTGGGTACAAGAAGTTGGGAATTGAACCAATCAATTCATTTCAAGATCAGCCATGATGAGCCCAAAAAAAACCAGTGTGGGAAGAAAAGAAATATGAAGGAGAAGGACATCCTTTTAAAATGTTGCTCGCGGAAGCCCTTGTGCGACAAAGGAAAAAAATGATGGACAACTTTGTGCAGATACTTCAGCGACTTCCCATAGGAGAAGAATCTTCATCAAGAGGCCATGCAACCCCCTTCAAGGTACAAGTCAATTTTGATATTCCATTATTTGAAGGACAAATAGATGTGGATGTTGTAGATAAATGATTGAATTTGCTCGAAGGGTATTCTTCGATCCACAATTTTTTTGATAGGGAAAATATTACTTTTGCACTCCTCAAGGTCATCCCCCATGTTAAGGACTGGTGGGATACTTACTCGGAGCAAATGGCCATAGAGGAATCTGAAATATTTTTGGTTTCCCATACATGAGATTCCTTCTAGGATGCCATTAAAGAATAGTACTACCCCGTTGGAATATATGAGGACCAGTACACCAGATGGACCACCCTACATCAAGAAAGGGACCAAATAGTACCATATTTCACCAACATTTTCCATACCCTCTGCACCAAATTAGGTATCAAAGAATTTGAGTGACATATGGTGCTCAAATACCGTGGTTGTTTGCATAGATACATTCAAACATAAATGGATTTTGTGGACACCGCCTCCTTGGGTATGACTTATATATATGTTGTCAAGATTGAGGATATATTTAAGAAGAAGAGGCAAGATTTTGAATATGCAAATTCCTCACAGTCGAAGCAGGGAAAAGGTGGCCCCAACCCACAAAACAAGGGACAGAGCAAAGATGGCCACTCTGAGGAAAACTAGTCCAAGATGCAACATAAGTAGGGAAATGGAAAGTCAAATATGGACACGGGAAAATGGTGTGAATACCATAAAATCCCTTGGCACAACACTGGAGAATTCCACTCCAAGAAGTCACTCGTGGTTGAGATGAAAGCATCTAAGTCTGAGGTCAATTCTGACTCTGAATCAAATCCAAAAGGAGGGAAGTGGGTCGTCAATGTTGAACCCAATGCCACTGTCACTACCACCAATGCCCATCCAAGTGAACGAGATGAACCAGAGGAAGGGGAATGCCTCTTTCACTCACAAATGTTGGTAAATGGGGATCTGATCCATTTCATTGTCGATAGAGCTAGTCAAAAGAAACTAAACTTAGCAGAGGTAGTCAATCAATTTAACTTTCCAAAGAAACTACACCCACAACCCTACACCATCGGTTGTCTTCGCCAAGGAAGAGATATCTATGTCAGACAACAATGTCATATTCCCTATGGAATCAAGCATTTCAAATATGAGGTATTGTTGGATATTTCTCCCCTTGAATTTTGTGATTTTATTTTAGGACAACAATATTTTTGGAAGTGTCATGTTGTGTATGATTCTAGACCCTGTTGGAAGATTGATTGTTGTCATTGATGTCAACCCTAGTCATGGGTTTTGGACCGCAAGGTTGATAAAGGTATTTGGACATGAAGGAAAATGCACATGCATATACAACACCCAT
>JZKD02S0180263.1:193273-222257 GCA_000966675.3 Picea glauca
TCATATATTGTGCATGGTGTATTGTGGTGTATTAGTGTAACTCTTATACTATTGTTCATTGCTCATTGGATATAATTTAATGGTTTAAGTATAAGTTGAAAAAGGTTTTTAAATTATACTGGATACTGAGTCACCCACCGCTCAGTTTCAACAGACCCCGCAGTGTTATTATTCCTTTGGGTAGACATTTATACAAGATACCAGAGGTAGTGCCTCCTACCGATATTTCTTTAATATCTGCTAAGAAATGTAGTAAGGTCATTTCACAAACCAGGAAGTTCATCTTCTTTGTGATCCGTTCTCATAGTAAGAATAAGGTCACCGCCACATCCATGGCCTCTACACAAAGCCTCTCTTTGTAGCAGAAGCAAGTGGATGGGATCGTGGAAGAGTAAAGAGACATATTCTCTTGACTCAATAGGGTACCAATGTAATACCAATTCAAGCATCCAATTAATATAACCCTTGGTGCACCTCTTCCTAATGGACTAGTCTATCATCTCTCATTGATGGAAAATGACGAAAAAAAGTGTCAGATAAAAGAGCATCTTCAAAAGGGGCACATCAAACCAAAATCCTTTCCTTGAGGAATCCCAATTGTACTGGTGCAGAAGAAGGATGGGACATGGTGACTCTACATTGATTAAAAATCATTAAACAAAATCACAGTTAAGAATCGGTACCCAATTATCAGGATTGATGACCTTCTAGACCAACTCAAGGGGGGAAATTTCTTCAACAATATTGAGCTAAAGTCTGGCTACCACCAGGTTCCCATTGAATCAATCGATGTATCGAATACAACTTTCAAATCTAAAGAAGGTCTCTTCGAATGGATGGTCATTCCCTTTTTCTTAACAAATGCACCAACCACTTTCATGAGGTTGATGGATGATATATTGAGACCCTTCACCAACTCTTTTGTGGTTTTATATTTTGGTGACATCCTCATCTTCAACGGAACTTGGGAGGATCACATGTACCATATTCAATAGGTTTTGAGGACTCTGTGGAAGCACACGTTATACACCAAGTTGGAAAAATGATCCTTTAGCATGAATAGGGCCCAATAATTGGGATACATTGTTGATGAGAATGGGTTACATGTTGATCCAGATAAGATCCAAGTCATCCATGATTGGCCATCCTCTACCACACTAACTGAGCTTCGTATATTCTTAGGACTGGCCAACTTCTATCGACGGTTCATGTTGGGATTCTCCCAAATTGCATGGGCCCTCAAACAAGTGACCAAGGGAGGTGGAATGGAAAGGTTCATGTGGGGGAAGGAACAACAACAAGTATTTGATCACTAAAGCATCGCTTTTTATTATCTCTAGTACTCTCCTTTCCCAATCTTCAACAACCATTCGATATTGAGACTGATGCATCTGATTATGTTATAGGCACAATTCTCACTCAGCATGGTCATTTAGTGGCATACCATAGTGAGCCACTCTCAGATAGTGTCTCGAAATACCCCACCTAAGACTAGGAAATGTATTCCATTGTACAAGCCCTTCGTCAATGGAAACATTACATTATGGGAAAGGATATGATCATCCACATTGATCAGAAACCTCGGTAGTTCATACAGACACAAGGTAAATTATAGAGTGACTGCCATCAGAACTGGTCCACCTATCTGCAACACTTCTATCTCAATATCAAGTATAATACAGCGAGTACAAATCATGTCGTTGACTACCTCAGTCGACCTTCCGTGGAAGCACTCACCACTATGATCCATTCTCGTAGACATGAGGCATATGAGTGGGCCCAAATTTACTAGAAAGATCTGGACTTCACCACCACTTATCATCTTTTAGCTACAGGTGAAAATTTCACCAATTTTCACATTCAAGACAAATTGTTATGCCATATGGGCCATCTTTGTGTTCCTACAAGTGAGTGTTCAAATCTGATTTGAGAATCTAACTACATCAAAATTCCAACTGCACTCGCATATGGAACACGAGACATGTCCTCCTCTTATTCCTGTGTCTTGGGACACTGATCCACAAATAACTTTAAACCAAAAGGAATAGGAACCTTGACTGGTTTACATTCTTTCATATTAAACCTCTGCAAAATTGTCTCAACATATTTTCTCTGATTTAACCTGAGTTTCCTCTTTTTCCTATTTGTTTTAATTTCCATGCCAAAAATCAAATTTGAAGCACCAAGATCCTTCATGTCAAATTTAGAGGACAACTAAGTTTTCACATCCTGGATAATCTCCTTGTTGTTTCCTATCAACAACATGTCATCCACATACAATACCAAATAAATAAAATCATCCCCAATTAATTTAAAATGCATGTAGTGATCCTCTTTTTTTCTTGTGAATCCAAGTCGCAACATATAAATATCAAATTTTTTATACCACATCCTTGGTGATTGTTTTAAACCATACAGTGACTTTTTCATCTTACATACCAACTCCTTCTTTCCCTTCACAACAAATCCTTTTGGCTGCTTCATATAGATTTCTTCTTTTAGATCCCTATGTAGGAGTGTTGTCTTCACATCCATCTGTTCTGCTTAAAAATAAAATGCAACAGCAATAGATAATAGAAATATTATAGAGGTTAACTTGCCAATAGGAAAAATCTCACCAAATCAATTCCCTCAAACTGGTAATAACCCTTTACTACTAATCAAGATTTGTATTTATCCACTTCACCTTATTCATTCAGCTTCTTTTTAAATACCCATTTGCTTCCAATAGGTTTTCTTCAAGTCGACAACTCCACTAGATCCCAAGCCTCGTTCTTATCCAAGCCTACCATTTCTTCATCCATGGCCTTTTTATAGAGATTTCCATTGTCTGAATCCACTTCCTCCCTGACATTCTAGGATCATCATCAGTAATAGACAAAGAAAAATTTGAATGGAAATCAAATGGAGTATACCTTTCTGGTATCCTTGTTTCTCGAACCGATCTCCTCAATACTGGAGTATGAGGATATTATTATTTTGATTCTTGTACTTTTGTAGAGTCTGATTCATCATCCTTTAAATCAAAATCTATTTTCTTTGTTTCTTCCTTACTTGGTAGGAATTCATGTTTAACAACATCCTTCATTTCTCTAAATACCACATCTCTGCTATACAACCTTCTCATTTTCTGGGTTCCAAAGCTTATAACCTTTGAGACCATATTTATATCTAATAAAGATACACTTTTTCGCCTTCTTATCTAGCTTACTCTTGTTTTCCTTCAGAACATGAACATATACATCACAACCAAATACCTTGAGATGTGTGAGAGAAGGTTCCTTACCAGCCCATACCTCTTCTGGAGTCTTTTCATCCAACATTGATGAGGATGATTCATTGACTAGGTAACATGCAGTACCCACTGCCTCTGCCCAGCATTATTTCCCTAAACCGACACCACTGAGCTTGCACCTTGATTTTTCCATCAGTGTCCTATTCATCCTTTCTATAACTCCATTTTGTTGAGGTGTATATGGAGTAGTCTTCTGCCTTCCTATACCACACTTCTTACAAAATTCTTCAAATTCATTCCCGCAGAACTCTCCACCATTATCTTTCCTCATCACCTTTATTATTTTCTCTATTTGATTATCAACAAGAGCCTTAAACTCTTTAAATATATCAAAGACATAATATTTCTTCCTGAGGAAATATATCCAAGTATTCCTCGATAAGTCATCTATAAATGAGACATAGTACACATATTTTCCCCATGAGGGGACTGACACAGGTCCAAAAACATCATTGTGAAATAGTAATAAAATTCCTTCTTCCCTCGTTGCACCAAAGGGGAATCTTACCCAATTATGCTTCCCATATAGACAATGTTCATAGAAATCAAAATCTAGAGAGTCGTTCGACATACCTTCAACCATTCCTTTATCATGTAGTAGTCAATGACCCTTCTCTTTGATATGCCCCAATCTTTGATGCCACATCATAACCTTTTCTCCAGAGACTGTAGGAGTTATTTCTTATTCAACTCCAATATCAAGAACAATGGAACTATTACACCCATCACTAATAGTGCTTCCTTGCAGCTTATACAGAGTTCCAAACCAAACTCCCTTAAGAGACACTATTTATCCTCGAACCATCTTGCAGGTTTCCTTTTCAAATATTGTTTTTACCCCTACATCGTCCATTTTTCTTACAAAAATCAAATTGATGGCCAAACCTAGGATGTGTAGAACACCAAGAAGTGTTCTATTCCTTCCATCTATGAGCGTCAACTTGAATTTTCCTCGTCCTATGATTCTAGTTGTCGAATCATCACCTAAGAAAACATTACCACCATCATACCTTTCATATTCCCAGAACCAATCCCTATGGGGAGTCATATGAAAGGATGCACCAGAGTCAAACAACCATTCCTCATGATCTGCATGTGTTCTTAAAGAATCCATGTACACATCCCCTCCTTCTTCCTTGGAGGTCTTTTCTTCTGTAGAAGGAGATTCTTCAGATCCCTTCTTTTTCTCAACTTTGGATCTGCATTGCTTCTTGTAGTTCCCTTGTTTTCCACATCTCCAACATACCTTTACAAACTTTCCAGGAGATTTATATCTACCCTTAGAATTAGAGCTCCCACTTGAGAACATAGATCTATTTCTTTCCTGGGAATGCCCTCTTGGAAATAATGCATCTGTGCTCTATCATTCCATAATCTTTCATCACATCTCCTCCGACAAAAAGGATGATACCACTTCATCAAAATTCAAGGAAGTTGTATTACTAACTATGGAGACAACCAAACTATTCCACAAGTATGGTAAAGAAGAAAGTAAACTGATACATTTATCTTCATTTGAAATTTTAACCTCAACAGATATTAACTGACTTACCACAGTATTGAAGGCATTCAAATGATCTTCCACTGAGTCTCCATCTCTCATCCTCAGGTTACACAACTTATTTCTCATAAATAGTTTATTCTCTAGGGACTTATATTGATACAACTTCCCCAACTTATCCTATAAATCCTTGGTTGTAGCTTCCTTTGACACATTCAAAAATACTGAATCTGAGAGACATAGTTGGATTGTGCTCTTCGCCTTTTGATCCAATGTTTTCTAGTCATTTGTTGAAGTTCTTGTAGGTGAAATACCTATATCTACCATGATCCACTGATCTTTGTCCACCAATATATATTCCATATTGAGCTTCCATATCTCAAAACTTTTCCCATTAAACTTCTCAATCTCCATTTTTTAATTTCTTGCCATTTCTTTTCACCTAACAAATGAATAGCACAAATCTCCCACTGTAACAAGGCTTATCCCAATCCCAAGAAAAACCCTTGACGACAGAGGTGTACCCCTGAAGCCAACAAAGCTCTGATACAAAATGTAGATTTTGACCTTGTACAATATTAACTACAAACATATTTTTAGTAAAAGAACATAAAATATACAATGGCAAATACAAACATTACATAGATTTTTTCCCCTGGAAACCCAAATTGGGAAAACCAACATATTTTATATTCATTCATATCAATACATTGTTTACAATACAATATACATATAGGATCCAGCAGAATCCAAAACCCTAACCCAATGACCTAGATTATTCAACAACCCTAATTACTTAACCAGAAATAGAAAACCATCTACAAAAGACAATGTTCCGAAAAACCACCTAAATATGTGACATGTTTCCCAAGGAAGAAATGTTTTTCTTGGAGGTGCTTCCCCCAAACCCCAGACGGGGGGATTTTTCCTCCCTGCATGCTCGATGCAACAAAGACACTTATACTCATGCAAATAATATAACACATACCCAACAAGAGGAAGACAATAGGTCCAAGAGAGGAAATAGAAAGAAACTCTCCTATCCATATCAATGTCACCGTGGAACCCATAAACCCATGTGTGACTAATACACCAAGAATAACACCACCATTTAGACAACTAAATTTTAGGAGAAGGAATACAACATGAAGTACATCTACACAAGGAACAACAACTGGGGGAGCCAGTTTAGGAAGCATTAGTCAAGTATCTACCCTATGAAGAGGTACTAGTTTAACATTCAAGATGGCAGGACATGATCCCACCATCAGGTTACCAAAATTCAAAGGAAAAGCATTGGAGGACCCGAAGAAGCACCTGTTTATCTGTGAAAATATTTGGGAAGCGAAACAGATCACATATGAGGAAACTAAACTTGCACAATTAGCTATCATGCTAAGAGATCATGCACTGGATTGGTACATGATTTTAGCTACAAATAGTCAGCTAGGGACAACCATAACAATTGGAGATATCAATAAGTTGTTGATAAATGAGTTCCAAAAGCTTATCTCAGAGGATAAATACATGAATGAGATGATCGATATTAGACGTAAACCAGGAGAATTTGTATGGGAGATTGACCATATATTCAAATGATTAAAGGGAAAGATAAAATACATCATGACAGATATGTGGCATAGGAATATGTTCATCAATTCACTACTACCACACTTGAAATATTCGTTGCAACAACAGAGGTTTCAAACATAGGAAGAGGCTCTATAGGAAGTCCTACAACTGGAAGAGAACCAATATCAGAAGACATATCCATCCATAGAGGAGTTAAAGGAGGATATGAATAACTTAATGCTCTAGATAAACCAAAACAAAGGTAAGGACAAAAGAGAATCCGTTTGGTGTACCACATGTAGGACAGAAGGACACCATAAGAATGAATGTCCAACATTCATGCAGTACATGGTAGAAGGAATGACAAACCCATTGGAAACATGAGGACTATGGTGTGAGATCTGTAAGAAACAGGGTCATGATCCATATCATTTCCCAATGATGCATAAGTACCATATAGTACTGAAGATCTCGTATTGCAAATTTTGCAAGTCAGTAGGCCATGATGACAAATATTGCAGAACCATGGACCTCATGAGGGAAAGAACATCATATGTGTATAGGGTGCAGGAAGAAATGATAATAGGTGAAGCCACACCTCATTTTAACCAAGTACCAACCCCGTATAACACTACGCAGTAGCAGTATAACACTGCGCAACAACAATATAACACTATGCAACCACAGTACAATACCACATAGCCACATTACAATACCACATAGTATAACCAGGAGCCTCAGTATAATGTGTCGCAAGGGGATCAAGTTGGCTACAGAGGTGGAGGAAGAGAAAGAGGAGGCTTTGGAAGAGGCAGAGGACCGATGATATGCCATAATTATCAACAATTAGGACACTATGCAAGAGAATGTCCACTTCCACCAACGACCTATATGTATTGTCGCGGATCAGATCATGACATGGAAGAATGTCTGACACTATTAGGGAAGATCTAGGAGAAAATAAATCAAAACAATCAAAATTTTTAGTGGATTTCATTAGAAGCAAGGGATGAAGGAAGAAACATCATCAAAGTTATGCAGGGAGGAGATAAAACAGGAAACAACGTAGTAAGATAAGAGTCAACAAAACACCAATGGGTGAAAAAGAATGTCGAACCAAAGAAGCAATTTGATGCACAGAACGAAAAGGAGACATTCAAGAAAGATAAACAAGAATTTATGAAACCATACATTGCATCAAAATCGAATGAAAAGTATAATAAGGAAGTACCAACGTATGAGATTCCTCCATCGCTGGATCACACCAAAGAAACACAACCACTTGAATAAGTAAGTACGATTGAGGGTTTTTTGAAATCCTGTGTTAGACTACTAAATGATCCATCCTCTATTAAAGTATTACAAAATATGCTAGAAAGATGTAGAATAGAGGCATAAGGAAAGCTATAACAGAAAACTGTTAATCATTTGCATACAAGAAAGAGAACAAACATGTAATTCAGACTAAACACCAACATTGGAGATTTCAACATGGGAGATATTATACTAGATTTAGGATCCAAAGTAAATGTATCACCTAAGAAGACATGGCAATGTATGGGAGAACCCACATTAGGATATTCACCTATTCAGTTGAAACTAGAAAATCAACACAAATTTCTACCAATTGGAAGATTAAAAGGAGTGACATTAGATCTGGATGGAGTATGGACTAAAGTCAACTTAGAACTAATCGATATAATGGATGGAACAACACCTTATATGGAATTGATTGGATTGGATTGGGAATTTGATAGTGAGGCCATAATCAACTTAAAGACAAGGAAGATAACCTTTGATTTAGGAGAATACAGAGTCATTGTGCCATTTGACACATCAGAAGGGGAAAGATTTGTAGAACCTACTTGCTTGGACCTGGAGAAAATTAACTAGTTGTACAAAAAAACCACGTGAGAAGAATATTATTTGAAACTGATTGCATATGTGGTACTAAGTTGGAGAAGCATCACCTCATGTGAATCAGACTCAGATACGCACTTAGAAAACTGGCAACAAATTTTATGTGAAGTCTCCACAAGAAGATGCGCAATAAGATGGGTAGGTACAGAGATAAGGGAACCTCCCAACTTCCATAGGGTGAATGACCTAGAAGAATTCTTAACATGGTACGAACATGAAGTGTTAGAAAATCAGAGGCTCTTAGTTCAGGATATAGAACTCAAGGAAACACCAGAAATATGGTGGGGTGCACACAAAAAAACAATTGACAACTGGTACCAATGTAAGTGGTTACTGCACATTATGTTTGGCGCAGAACAAGGAAGCAACCAACTGCATAAATATGGCAGACAAGGGGCACCAGAAGAACACTTGGATAAGTGTGGAATGCTATGGAAAATGACACCACCGGAGGACTGGCCTCATCACTTTGTTCACACATTAGAAGGCATCACATCACACTAGTATACAGACCAGGAATTGCGTAGAGGAACTACAAAATGGACAATATTACAACATAACTTTATAGTCACTTTCTCATTTGAGCATGAGAACCCTAACATAGGCGCAACACTTAAAAAAATTAGAGGGCTAATATTCATTAAAGAACCATAAGTTGAACTTATGACAGAGGAACAACAACAAAATAGACAAACAGTGAAAGAACTAATGTCATGCTACCACATGTAGGAAGAAGCACCAAATGAAGATGACCCACGTGATATTTAGATTGAGGAAGGTGAAGGTGAAAGAGAAGTGGAAGGTCCACCTCTGGAATCAGAATTAATTGTTACACTGATCAAGGGGAATAAAGTCAACATTAGGACAATTGAGAACCCCAAAATGGCCAACATTGGAGAATATTGGGATGAGAAAACAGTTGAAATCATAATAGAGTTACTGCATGAGTATAACGACCTATTCCCAACAATGTTCACAAAAATGAAAGGCATAGTAGGAGATCTAGGTGAAATGAAGATACCTTTTGGAGTTGAGGCAAGACCGATAAGACAATGACCATACAGACTAAACCCTATATATCAGAAAAATGTCAAAGCCCAAATCGATAGGATGTTTGAGGCTAGAATCATAGAATCGGTAGAGAAATTTGAATGGGTAATCCTGATGGTAGTTCACGAGAAGAAACAAGGGGGCATAAGAATATATGTCGATCTGAGGATGTTGAATGATGCATGCCTACATGAACCATTTCCTACTCCTTTCATAGATGAGGTGTTGGAGAACGTAGGAGCACAAGAATCTTATTCATTTACCAACAGATTCTCAGGATACCATCAGATCAAGATAGCACCGGAGGATAGATATAAGACCACTTTTTCCATGGAATGGGTATCCTACCAGTATACAGTCATGCCATTTGGAATGAAGAATTCACTAGCCGTATTTTCCAGAGTAGTCATAGCTCCATTCAAAGAATTCATCCACCAATTTCTAGAGGTATATCTGGATGATTGGACAGTCTATAGTCTGTTGAAAGACCATGTAGGGGTGTTGAGGATGAAGTTATAAAGATGCAGGAAATGTTAGATATTGTTAAACATCAATAAGTGCATCTTCATAACAACTTTTGGGATACTATTTGCCATATAGTATGAAAGCAAGGCTTGTTGGTAGATTCTGCCAAGATTGCAGTAATTCTTAATGTACCACCACCAAAATTAGTCTGTCAATTGAGAGCGAAATTGGGACACACATGATACTACAGGAAATTTTTAAAGGGGTATGCACAGATCACTGTGCCAATGGAGATATTGCTAAGAAAAGACAACAAGTTTCAGTTGAATGAGGATTGTGAGTGCGGATTGGACACCCTAAAAGAGAAGATGGTAACCACACCAATACTTGTATTCCCAAATTGGGAAAATGCATTCCATGTACATGTAGATGCTTCATCCATAACACTTGGAGCTATTCTAGCGCATCCATGATCAAGAGAATTGGACCATCCTATAGCATTCACTAGCAGAAAACTGTCAGAATCATAGAAAAATTATAGTACCACAGAAAGGGAAGGCTTATTTATGGTCTATGCGCTTCAGAAATTTAGGCATTGTTTTTTGGGGAAAAATTTCAAAATTTTCATAGACCATTCAACTCTCAAATACCTCGTCAACAAGCCAGTGTTGGGGGGGAGAATTTGTATATGGTTATTGTTGTTCCAGGAATTTGGCATTGAAGTGATAGTCAAACCAGGGAAGTTGAATGCAGTACCTGATTACTTGTTGAGGATTACTAATGGGGAGGAACCTACTAATATAGAGGACAAATTTCCTGATGCAAAACTATTTTAGTCCAAATAGATGATGAATACTTCATAGAAATCATCCTGTACTTGAGCATAGGGACTACGCCACATGAATTCAACACTGCACAGAAGAAATATTTGGTAGTCAGGGTTACAGACTATCAATTGATTGTAGGATACTTATACTAAAATGGGTGTCGATAACATCTTGAGAAGACGTGTGATAGAACATGAAAGACCTAGGATTTAGCATAAGCCCATAAGGAAATAAAATGATGAGTTATGAAGGAAAAGATATTGTGCAGAAGGTATTGCATGCAAGAATTTGGTGGCCGATTGTTCACATAGACTCAAAGGAATATTGCCAGAAATGTGATGTATGTTAGATTGTCACTGAATAGAAGGAATAATATGCCCCTGAGACCACAAGTAACTTTCCAGGTATTCAACAAATGAGAAATATATTTTGTTGGACCAATTAACCCACCAAAAAAAAGTTCAGGAGTGAGGTACATTATTAATGTGATAGAGTACTTAACAACATGGGCATAAGAAGCACCAATGAAATATTGCAGCGCAAAGACAACAACACACTTCTTGTTTGAGCAAGTGATCACTAGATTTGGATGCCAAAGGATTTTGATGAGTGACTAGGGAACTCACTTTATTAACAACACTATTAAGGATATGACTGAGGAGTTTGAAGTTTATCATCAAAAGATTACACCATATCATCCTCAAGAAAATGGAACAGTGGAAGCCTTTAACAAAATCCTCGAGAATGCATTGACAAATATCTCCAACATTAATAGGGACGATTGGGACTTGAAGATACCAGCAGTACTGTGGGCATACAGGACCACATGAAAAAAATTGACAGGGAAGAAACCATTCATATTGGTATATGGACAAGAAGTAGTGGTTCCATTAGAATATTGGTACCTATTCTATGTGTTGCAACAATTACCAACATGATAGAGCGAAGCGCGGTACAGGAAAGGCTAAGTTAGCTGATGATCATGGACGAAGATAGGATTCTAGCAGGGTTTCACCAAGAAGTACAAAAAGCAAGGGACAAATCTTGGCATGAAAGACATATAAAGAGGAAAAATTTCAAGGAGGGAGACTTAGTCTTGGTGTACGACAGTATATCTCTTCAGCACCTAGGAAAACTCAGAATGCATTGGTTAGGACCATATGAAGTAAATATTGTCATAGATGTGGAAGCTGTATAACTGAAGGATTTAGGAGGAACATAACTCAGAGGAATGATCAATGGGAGTCGACTGAAGTTGTATAGGGACAGTCGAATTCCTAGCACTTGAAAAAAAGAAAACAAAACTAACAAAGGGGTTACCGCGTAGGACATCAAAAGATAGGAACAAAGGCGTAGCACATAGAAAAGAGAATGGGAACGCGCACTCATAAATGCTAGTGCCATGGAGAAAGGACAAACTGTAACTAAAAGGAGGAAACAAAGGAAAGGATGGGTACACAAAATAAGCACCAACAAATGACGAATATCAAACTTGAATGACAAGAATGATTTATGAGACACGACATTAGTCGTGCCAACTAGCGATGGCAAGGGAATTCAATGGCGAGTACACATGAAGTGCCAATTCATTCAAAACGCAAGTTGGGTAATGTATTTGAGAAGTTTCACACGATTATTATATAAGGTAAGAACACAAGGATGAGAAGGGTTATTGTGATGTTGAGAAAAGAACAAAGCAATAGAGTAGATAGAGAAGAGAGCGAGTTTGCAGAAGTTACAGAGCCAACTAAGCTCGGAGGAGAATACCTTTACTGATATAGCACCACCCATGATAGGATCATCAATATAAACCTGCATACAACCTCGACACAACCTCAAAGAACTCAGTATCCACAGGAAAGCGAACAACAACCACCTCAGCCTCCAAAATTTGTCAACTTGAACGAAATCCCATCACCCGATATGGCATCAGGAAGCCACACACCAGTGGTAGACGAAACCCAATAGACAACACTAGTGGGCATGAACATTGATATGAATGAAGTAGGACAGAGCCAACAAACCTAGGATACAAAAAATCCTTCATGCTCTAAAATCCATGAAGAAGCACTGAGGGTTAATGGGATGGTCCCAAACCATCCAAAAACAGTTGTGCCAGAAAGGTCACACAAAACCACGTCGGAACATCCATGAGAGGGAACAATAGAAGATGTCACCGATCAGGAAGAGGAGTATTCACAAGAGAGAACAATGAAGGCTAGAACCTCGAGTCAGCCACCACAGTGGAAGGGAAAGAGGCCAGTAGCAAGATCACCGCACAGGCAGGCTTCAACAACCATAGTCGTGCTATGCATTCCAGAAGGGGTGTGTCGTGGGTAACCTATTAGGCCATGTGGAGAAACTACAATAGTCATACCATGATGTGACTAACACAGACAAATTTTGGAGTTTTCCAAGAAATGTTACCTGGATACTATGGGTATAGGACACTTCGGTGAACCAATTAACCAACCAAAACAATGGGCAGCTGGACTGGCCAAAACCGAGATTCTAGTTCGAGATCCCACACTTTGGAAAGGGTTAGGATGTAACCAACTATGTCAAGAAGCTGATGGTAGTTACCCACGGAGGATACCTATGGGTGGAAGAGCCTCTCTCGATAGATGTATAGCTCATTACATGCATTACAAGACTGCCACTGTTATAGCAAGATTTTCCTCACCATTGTTATCTTGCACATAGGGCCTTTTTCCATTTCCCTATGCAGACTTGTCATCCATTTTTTAATGAATCCAGAGCCAAAAACATACATTTTTCCACATATACTCTCCTTATCATCTATGTAATATGCCTATACGTTGTCTACTCCACTACAACCCGCGTACATCAATATTTGTGCCAGAAAATACAAAAATGAAGTCGGGTTCCCATGTCATGACAGGAGATCTTTGATACTTGGCCTTCCATACACTGGAAACATTTTGAATCAGCCCTTCAGTTTAATTCTGAAAGCTATAAAAGCACAATTCCAAGCTATGGAAAAGAAGGAGAAATCATTCAACTTTGAGAGCAAAGTTACTCTGGAGAAATTACTTCATATTGAGTCTGCATCCCTTTGTCCCTCAAGTCTGAACACAATGTTCAGCCCCCAAACTCTTTCCCTATTGTTGAGAGACCCTCATTGAATCTCTCCTATGAGCTTGCCTTTGGTGGAGGATTGAAGTGGTGGAGGCCCAATTGGAACAAACTTGGTTTCTTGGTTTTGATCCATGCCGACACGGAAGTCTGTAATGTTGTCACTTCTGCTGATCAATTATCAATAGAAATACTCCTTTCTCATCCTATTGGTATATTGCAAATGTATGATTATTATCTATGGGCATGTTTGCAATTTTCATTAATGGATTATGTTATTTGATGTGATAACCCCTTTATATCATCATTATATACTTTCTTTGCTAGTTTGTTAAGAACTTATTGCAGGTATAAAGCTTTGGGTCTAAGTGCTCAACAGTTGAACATCATCAAATGTTGGATCGAGGTAGGCCTCTTTCTTATCTTGCACATTAGTTCATATAGAATATGTTGGAATTGAGTTGATTTCTGCAGTCATACCTGTCTATTGTGGTTTACCCTTGGCCATAAAGATTTTTTCCCTCGTAACAGAAATGACGACTCCACTGGGGAGAGATCTTCCTTATAAGGGTTGAATTACTTTTTCTTCTTGCATTTCTCTTTTTTCTTTGTGTTTATTGTCGTATCACTGCTTGACAAATTTTGTTCACTCCGGATCTGAGTTTTCATCCTTCTTTCCTTTGCATGGCCTTGTTTTAAAGCATATACGCTACTTTTTCCTAGACAGTTGCATATACCCGCTTGTTGTCTCACTGGAGAATGTGTATATATGCCCTGCTCTCCTGAACAGTCTCATATATCACTTCCCTTTGCTTGTTTTCATGGTTTATTCATTTTTGGGTGGGATTTGATGATTGTTGAGCCTCTTAGGTATCGGTAGTGCTTGTTGAGTTTCTCTGGGTTGACAGGAAACCTATTGGGAGTTGAATTTTTGGGGCGTAGTCTTTCTCTTTGTTTTTCATCCTTGTTTGTCCTTGAGCCCTGGGTTGTTTTCTTAGCTTCTTGGTGTTCTTCTTGAGTCATTTCATTTATACACAGTAGAATTTATATATCAGGTTTCTTTACAATCCATGCATTTTCTCTTTAATATATTGAAAATACAAAAAAATAGGCATTTTGCATTGGTTCAATTTTTTGTCTTTGAACCTTTATCCATAGCTTAGTTCATTTAGTGAAAGATTGCATTTTACTTCTAAATTGCAGAGTTGAAATTGAAAATTGTATTGCTTTTATTAGCATATCATTCATTAAAAAGTTAAAGATAGACTTTGCATTATATTCATATTCATTTTCTTGTAGAGTCATAGCATCATGAGTTTCGCTTCCATACACTTTTGAGTAATCACGACCAATAAAATTTACGCTTTAAACTAAAATTGATTAGTCATTATTTTATTTTTTAGGGTTCCCAAACTAGTCTAGGATTTAGTGCCTTGGAATAGGATTTTTCTGAGTAAACTTCTCCAAGGCAATTAAATCAACATATGTGTCTGATACAGGGAGTTGATAAGTCCATTGTATAATTGGTAATATTAGGAGGCTCTGCTCACACCGGAGTTAATCACGAGGTCGCATGAAGTTAGTTGAAGGAATAACCCCTGGATACTCACCTAGCGTCAGAGATATTTTTGTGGATTTATTCGTATTTGGGGATCTTGCTAGTACCCATACCTCTATGAGAGGTGATTCTTTTAAGGTTTCAAGCTTTGCTACCCTGCCCATACAGTGATATGGACTTATGAATGCTCTCCTGTGCATCGGCTATACAATGGTTTATTATTTTCTTGACTTAGTTATCTCATAGGTTACTTGTAGGGGTTATTCTTCTTGTACCCCGGGTCAGATAGGGGTCGGAAAACACACAAACTTTATGGAGGATTACATCTCTGGGGGGATCTAACTAACTCGTTGTTAAGCCCACGAGGTCCCCTATAACGAATTATGTTACCTCCAAACTTTAGCAGGGAGTCTCAGGTCCCTCTTGGATGAGACATACCTTCTTTAGCAAGGGAGGACACTCAGCCACTTTAGCCTATTTGCATGCATATTGGCCATTCTACTTTTTTGTATGCTCTTTGAATACTAGTTGGAGTTAGGATATATTTTTATTTTTTAGAGTCATAGGTCATTGTGGAGTCGGACCAACTTCCTCGTCGATCTTGTCGATTGTTACAGTTACCACCAGTTTTCGAGTTCTTGCCTTCTAAAAGGTGTAGAGTTATCAGGCTTGGTACACACACACCCACCTTTTAGACTTGTGGTTCCACAAGGATGAGTACTAAGTCCAATCTTCAGAACATTGGGAGTTCTTCAACTCCCATACCCACTATAATTAATGGCACCCCTTCGACTCTTGTGGCCACTACAGTTGCAGGGTCGGTGGATTATACTGGTATTATGGCTCGACCTGTAGTTAATGGTTCATCTCTTGCCTCAAAACCTTTTGGGGGTTTCTTCCACTCATCGAGTTACAATTTCCATTACATCCCTATGGCTTCTAGCCCATTTTCTTATGGTATGCCTAACTTCACATCGCAGTTTTCGAATGCCATCCCAGTTGTTGGCCCTAACGCTAGATTTGGACTTGGGGGCACTACACCTCCTTACACTCCTTTCCCGTTTGGTGGTTCTCATATTCCCCAAATGGATCCTAATGTAGGAAGTTCTCCTATTCCTCACCCGAGATATAATCCTTCTACGACTGGATGGATCAAACTAGATGGCAGACAAGTTCCAACCTATATCCCTACCCCCTTGGTGCTGATTGTGACCAATACTTTTGGTATGACGAATCCACTTAAATCCTTAGGATTCTCATCTAGAGGAGGTCAATATTACACTTTGGGAAACCCCCAACCCAGATCCAATCGAGTTGGGGGGGATTTTCACAACCCCCAGTTCGGATCTAATCCGTCTAGGTGAAATTTTCATAATCCTTATCAAAACATTCCTGTTGGAATGATTCCCAACCCATCCTATACCAATCAGCCTAGAGAAGGGCCTTATAATTCCGGACAGGGATTTGGTACTTACCCTAATCTTGGATGGAATGCAGTTCCCAACACACAATATTTCGCGAGAGGACGGGGCCATATGCCGCAACCTCGTCTTCCTTTTCTTGTCATGCTTAATTTTCCAGACTTGGCTAAGTTAATGAACTACCTAGTACTTCATCATCCCTCATGGCCCCCCGTCCCCACCAAACTTCCTTCGAACTTTCCAAAGTTTGAGGGTAATAATGGAGAGGACCCTGGTGAACACGTCACTACCTTTCACCTTTGGTTCTCATCGAATTCCCTAAACCATGATTCCATTATATTACGATTGTTTCAATGCACCCTCATTGGAGGTTGCTTCACAATTGTACATTGAGCTACCCAGGGGAATATATGGATCATTTAATCAGTTGGTAGTGGACTTTCTCAACCACTTTTAGTTGCCCATTCATTATGATGTTGGCCTTGAACGTTCATTGACTTTATGCCAGGACACAACCACTCATATCTTAGATCATATCCAGGAGTGGCGTATATGGAGGTGGTTAATTAATACCCCTATACCCCCGGCCTTTCTTCTAGAATGGTTTCTAAAGTGTTTGCACCCTCCTATATTGAAGGACGTTGCTACTTCCGGGGTCTCCAATGAGGAAGAATCTATCTTTAGAGGCCAACAATTAGATTTAATATATTCTCAGTCTGGGATGTTATATCACCTTCTGCCAGAAGAACCATGGTCAAATTACGATCCTAGGAAAAAACCTAGACCTCATGTCGATGGAATTGTAGGGTCCACCAATGTAAATCCCATAGACTCGGCAACGAAGTCTACCAGAGGGTTAGCTTCATCAGGATCCTCCAAACCCACCCAGTTGGCAGATGTACATTATGTGCAATCGTCAAAAAACCCAAATGGTGACCAACAACCAGATGGGAATAAAAGGAAAGGTCGAAACAACCGTAAGGGTGGAAAAGTTGGTAACAAACCCAAGGAAAAAGGTAATAATGGGAAGCAGAATAATAATGTTGGAGAGGGCAAGAAAGAGAAACGTAAGGTGAATTTTCCTTGTAAACTTTGTACCAATGACCACCTTACACATTTATGCCCCAAACTCACGGAGGCTGTGATGCTTTTGAACCTACCACCCGATGTGCTGACGAATCTATTCCCACACAATCAACACTTGGCCTCGAGCTCTTCGAAGGCTGAAAATGTGCCCGGTGGAAGTCAAAACCCACTGTCGCAAGATGGCGACCATGTTTGTATCAATATGGTCAATGAAAAAATTGATGTAGCCACCCATTCTTGAGATTATATCTCTTCAAAATATAGTACTGGCCTAGAAGTTCCTCCTCCCCCTCCGGAGATGAACCTACAGATTGAGAAACCAGATCCACTGCCTCGTATTTCGAAAGGAGTACTCAAGCACTCTACTTACAACCCTAATTCTAGGGCTGCCCAGAACTACTCTATCATTGAGGATCTGGGCCAAACACCTGGTGCGATTTCAGCTTTGGAGGCACTCCAGACGTGTCCATCACAGAGGAATGCCTTACTCTTTTCCTTAGGAGCTCTAGATCCTAGTGGCTCAAAACTCATCAAGTTTGATGCCACGGATGTGAAGCCTCGCTTACCCTACCATGTGTATTTCCAAATCCATGTGGAGTATTCCAAGTATATTATCAAAGGAGCATTCGTTGATGAAGGTGCTTCCACTTGTGTGATGTCCCTAGTCTTTTGGAAATCTCTCGATTCTCTGACCCTTTCCAAGTCGTCGAACATGTTAATTGCATTTGACGGTCATTCCTTCCTCCATCATGGTATTCTTCCTGCCTTTCCAGTCCAGTTAGGTGGGAAGACGATAGAGGTGGAAGTAGAAGTAGTTGATGCACCTCTTGATTATAAACTGTTACTAGGTCACAATTGGACCTATGGTATGGTCACTGTCGTATCATCCATTTTCCGTATACCTTGTTTTCCTCATCAAGGGGAGATCATGAATATCGACCATTTATCCTTTGTGTACTCTAGTCCCAATGCATCTGTTGGACCATCGATCCCTATGATCGACAATTCTCAGCCGACAACTAATAAAATCGGCGTCAGAATGTATTCTTCCCTCATGGGTACCTTCGATTTCTCAACACCAATTCACCATGTTTACGCCATGTCTAGTAAGCCTGCTTCAACAGGAAGGTCCATTCCTTTTCACACTTCCTATTTTAGTGATCCATGGACCCTACCTTCTCTGACTTCGTCAGGTGAAGGACAGTTTCATGTTGGCATGGCTATGCCTCTATCGGCAGCAGAGATAGCATATCAATCTGTTCTAAACTCTTTTGTCGATCCCGATACTATTACCTCACTAACAGACGAGGATGATCTTGTTCTCAGGCCTGTATGGGCCACCTCGTCATCATGCTCACATGTTTTCCTAAATGATACTTTGCCTTTAGATGAAGCCATCCTCGAAGCCATGAATGGTTCTGAGAGACCTTGGGATGATATGCATCATCGATCTTATTTTCTCCCAATTCTCGAAAGAATTGAGCAAGATGATTTTTGATCTACCTTGAGTACGATAGTCGGTCACATCGTAGTTCTACATGATACGCACGGCATTTATGCCGAGGGAAATATGGTGAGTATTTCTCCTATTTTCTTGATCAATATCTCTCGTACCCCTAGAAAGATTGAGAATGTAAATATAGGTGCGGATTGTTCGCCAGAAGAAATTCTAATCTACACCAAGCTCTTAAAAGAATTTCGAGATGTATTCTCTTGGTCATACGAAGAGATGCCAGGGATCGACCCGAGATTAGGACTTATCCAGATGCTAAACCTGTTCGACAATTCCTTAGAGCTATAAATCCTAGGAAGGCCCCTGCCATTAAGGAAGAGGTGGAGAAGATACTTAATGTTGGCTTTATCTACCTAGTTCCCTTGACCGAATGGGTATCCAACCCCATTCCCGTGAATAAAAAGCAAGGAACCATCCATGTATATATTGAATTTTGCGACCTGAACAAGGCTTGTCCTAAAGATAACTTCCCCACGCCTTTCATTGATCAAATCCTCGATGAGTGTGTGGGAAGCGAGATATTTTCTTTTATGGACGAATTTTTAGGATACAACCAAATCCAGATCAAACCCGAGGACCAACACAAGATGAAATTTATATGTCCTTGGGGTACTTTTTCATACTGAAAAATGCCTTTTAGCCTTAAAAACTCTGGAGCAACCTTCCAACGTGCCATGAATTTTTCTTTTCATGATCTCAAGCACATAGTTGAAGCCTACCTTGATGATCTTCCTACTCACTCTCACAAGAGAGTGGATCATGTTATACACCTTCAACTAGTTTTTGAAAAATATCGTTACTATAGAATATGGTTAAACCCTCATAAATGCATCTTTTGCGTTAAGTCTCATCATCTCTTAGGGTTCTATTTTACAAGATCGGGATCATGGTAGATCCTATTAAGGTTGAAGCAATACTTCAATTGCCTCCCCCGCACACAATTAGATAACTTCAAGGTTTACAACGGAAAGCTAAATTTCTACATCGTTTCATAGTGAATTATGCCAATATAACTAAGGGTTTCATCCGCCTCTTGAAGAAATACACTCCTTTTATCTGGATGATTGAGCCCAGGAGTCTTTCAACGCTTTGAAGAAATCCTTGGTATCGGCCTCTCTGCTGAAATACCCTGATTACAGTAGAAATTACTTGTTGTATATTGTCATGTTTGCTGAGACGATTGGTATGGTTCTAGTTCAGGAAGATGATGAGCTCCATGAGAACATCATCTACTATCTTAGTCGAAATCTAGTCGGCCCTGAGATTAATTACTCTCATTTTGAAAATCTAGCCTTGCTTTCCGTTCACACAGTCCAACATTGATGTCACTATATATTTCTTTGCAAGACTACAGTGGTTGCTGATGTTAATCCTTTTCAATACTTCCTTACAGACATATCATAGGGGGGAAATATAATAAATGGATTGTCATCTTACAAGAATTTTATCTCGACTTTTCTTCGGCCAAGTCCAAAAAATCACTAGTTTTTACAGAGTTAATATTCGATTTTCCACGATTAGATGAGGATTTTATCCATGTTGATTCATTTACAGATGAACACATTTTCCTTGTCTCGTCGTCTAACCCCTAGAGACATTGTTTTATATCTTTAAACCTTGAAGTTCACTCAACATCTCTTGCGAGATGATCGATGTCCTGTTAGATATCAAGACAAAAAGTATACTGTCGTCGACGACACTTTATATCATCGAGGAATAAATAATATATTTCATCCTTTCTTAATTCGTGAGGAAGCCGAGTCAGTCCTAAACGATTTCCACAAAGGGGCTTGTGGTGGTCACCTATTGGGGCTTGCGACAACACAAAAATTCCTGTGAGCCGGTTATTTATGGCCCACTATCTTTAAAGATTGTATCGAATCAGTTAAGAAGTGTCACCCCTGCCAAGTGTTAACTTGGAAAATGCACTCGCATTCATCCCCTCTTCATGCAATCATTATTTTCTGTCCCTTCACCAAGTGGGGGGTAGATTTCGTCGATTACAACCCAACTTCAGCTGGGGGGCACCAACATATTATTGTGGCCGTCGAATACTTCACTATGTTGGTCGAGGCCATGCCTACCATAAAATCTGATGGGAAGACTGCAACCTTCTTCATGTTCAACCAAATTATCACCCAGTTCGGTATCTCGAGTGAGATTGTCACTGATCATGGAAGTCACTTTCATAATGAAATGATGGTAGAAATAACATCTAATATGGGGTTTAGACACGTTCATTCATCCCCTTATTACCCCCAAGAAAATAGGCAAGTAGAGGCCATCAACAAGTCTCTCAAGACCATTTTTCCAAAAACTATCATTCGAAGTAATTCCAATTGGCACATCATGCTATATCCTGCGCTTTGGGAATACCGAACCTCAGTTAAGACTGCCACCAGTTTTTCCCCTTTTCAGTTAGTGCATGGTGTGGATTCGATCCTCCCCATTGAATGTGAAATCCCTTCTCCCAAGTTGGTAGTTGAGCTCGTACCTGACACTTCAGATTTAGAACGCCACCTTGTGCACCTAGAGAGTTTTGACGAGCAGCGTCAGGACGCGTTTATGGCTATCAAGGAAAACAAGAAACGTGTTAAGGTTCAGTACGACAAGTTTGTCTAATGCCAGTTGTATTTTGGGGGTGACTTGGTCCTCTTGTATGATCAAGCCAAAGAATCGCTAGGGGAAGGAAAGTTTAAACCCATGTGGCATGGTCCTTACATCATGCGACGGGTCCTAGAAAAAGGATCCTATGAGTTGAAAGATTATGAAGGGAATAATTTGGTCGAGCCCAGAAATGGGCTCTACTTGAAAATATACTATGATTGATCCCTAGGCTTGGGTGGAACTCTTTGTATACTAATGTAAATTTAGTGTATATATGTCTCTTTTCTCCTTTTATTTTGTCTTTATCTTTCTTATCATGTTTTCCCTTTATTGGTATATGTCAACGGAGTCTTCGGTCTACCTAGGATTCTCAAATGGAGCCAGTCATCATACACAAAACTTGGCTTCCACCGCTTGGGTGGTTTACTCACCTGAGGGTCTGCTGGTATCTTCAGGTGGCGCATGCCTAGGGCCATCCATGAATAACGTGGTCGAATATAGCATCGTAATAGAAATTTTGCATGATGCTATCTCGCATGGTATTCTCTCTTTAGAAGTTCACTTGGATTCCCAGTTAGTAGTATGTCAGCTGAACGACTGTTACCGCATGTGCGATCCTAATTTACTCTGTCGATTCCTACGGGTACGTCTTTTAGAACGACAATTTGATTTTATTACATATTATCACATTATTAGGAGTTCTAATCATGTATCCGATGCCGACGCTAATCACATTTTAGATTGGCATTTGGCACATTAATAAAGCAAAGAAAACCATTAAATCAATGTACACATTGTAATATATAAGTAAAGCCAAAGATCCCCTTTTATATATTTCAAAATATGGTGTTTATATTACAAAATTGAGGCTAAAACCCTGAATACACATATACAACCGATATACATATCCCGAGACATCTATGCCTGTGGCAATGGATGTGCATCATGATAGCAAACCATGACATTTGTGAGATGCCAGAAGAGTCGTACCCATGTTGTAGGTACACCAACCACCTGTCACTACATGGCTTTTGGTAGATCCTCTACCTGAACCATAGGAATATTTTGTGTCAAGCAAGCTAGGTTTCCCTGCACGTTCTATAGGACCCTCTCCTCTTCTCCTTCTGCTGCCTCATCTCCCCGGTTCCTCCATCTTTGTCGAAGGAATCCCTCTGGCCGTCGCAAACCCACATCTTTGATTACACATATATCTAATTAATATTCAAACACCATTCAAAAATATTTTTGTTCCTTAAATACAAAAATACAAAAAAAATGAAATATTTAAAAAAATTGTTACCTATATCACCATAGGCACCCCTGGTGGAAGTGGCATATCAAGATCTCCTCTGAAATCTATCCTCGCATAGGGATAGTTGTCTAAAGGAATTATTTATTGCCACCACCAGAAGAAAAAATCATCGTTGTAGGGTGTTGATACCCTACCTCCCCCCTGTCGTTTCATGACCTCGATCCACCATATCATGGCTGGATCGTATGGTTCTCTAGGAAGGATCTCCACTCTAGGTCCCAAACCTGGAATGCACTTGAAAAAGAAGATGCAAAGGATAGAGGCAAACCCAAAGTTTCATTTAATCCCTTGTTTTCACTCTATCAGCTGACCTTTCATGTTGGCTAACAGAGAGGTACACCAATCGTAGATAGTGGGTCTAGCACACTCTACTGCATAAAACATAAGCGGTCTCGATGCTTGATGTAACGAGGCTGAGCCTATGATCCTAGTAAGCACGAGAACAATGATCTTTAGACTAAGGTTACTTATTTCCCAGATGGGAACTTGGATTCCCACCTTGGGAGTCCCTACTACACAATGGGAATCGATATACTCCTCGATATTCATCTCACTCCCCACTCCATGTGACTTGAGGTTCACAACCTCCCCTCGGCGTGACAGACTAGTCAAGAAGTAGATGTTCTCTACTTTGATCCTCAATGGTTGTCGATCAAGGATAAAGCTCTCGCTATCAGGGTCCCAATAACCCACCAACATCTCCAACAAACTCACTTGGACCCTCATTCCTTTGAGAGATAAAAATTTGTACAAGCCACATATTTTTAAAGACACTTGCGCCACTGGATCTTGATCCACAGCTGCATGTACCTCCTCATGCTCTCACTCTCTCCATTCCAAGACCATCCTGCAAAAAAAAAATCAATTTTTGAGTTAAGAGCCCCTCTTTTTTCCAATTGTGTACATATACGTGACTTACTTTCCCACAGTCACATGTAGGTCTCAATACACGCTGCCTATTGTTCACACAGGGGTGTATACCTAGTCGTACATGCGACCTATACAAGGAAACGCGCGTATACCAAAAATCCTAATTTACGCCCTCAAAAACTAAAAAATGGAAACCTAATTCAAAAATGTAATGCACTAAATTTGAAGAGGAAGAGATGAAGAGTTACCTGATCCAGACAGTTCATGATTTTGTTGCCTGATTCTCCCGCAATCGTCATTTGAATCCTGGAGGTATTTTTGGTCCAAGTTGCACTATTTGGGTAAAAATCAGAATGATACAGTAATTTTTTATTTTATTACTATTTATAAATTATTTTTACTCACTTTATATAGTTTCATGCTATTTTTTAACCTAATGGACTAATTCAAGAGTGGTTTTGAGCTGGTTTATTGTGGTTTTGACTCGGTTTTCTTGCAGATTTCGACGTCATAATTGATCGTTCGTAACCTCGGGTAGGTATTTTCATAACCTAGCATATAGGATAGGTATCCACTCCATCATGAATTTTTCATTATCCTTCAACTATCGCTTTTTACGCCTTGGGAACAAATCCATTTATTATGACATACAACCACCCATCTACTATAAATAATGTCGCTAATAAATGGTAGAGATTTACCAAACATGGGTACCCTAGTTAGACCCCCTTTATCATTTGGTGCCCATGTCGAGTTTATTCCTTAGAACCAGGAGTCCATTATAGCTTAATACATGAATTTATGATGAGCCTCATTTCTCATTCATGCACAAGCGACCTTATTCCCTGCGGACTCTTGAAAAACATGTCTTAGTTAAGAAATTTTCCGACTCGCCTAAAAATAGAAAAGATTGTCGAGTGATTTGTCCCTTTCAGACTCATTAAAATGGATTTTAAAGGTCATGAGTCTTAGTTAAGCTCTTTTACGAATCGCTATCAAAAAGAGAAAAGATTGCCGAGTGAACTTGTCTTTTTCACACTCATAAATTGGATTTGAAAAGACATCTATTTGGCACAAGTTTATCCCTTTTTCACACCAAGTAGACTAAAAGACATAAAAAAGGATATTTTTTGGCGTTAAGTTGTGATTGCATCTCATTCTCTCGGTTGCAGTATTAGCCTTTAGCTAGTTCTCTCTTTGCATTATAAACCGTTTCCTAAGCAGTTTTTTCATCCTCAACCAAGCAGAGCCTCGTTTATATCCTTCGCAATTTGAGACTCTACACCCTGGAGGGAACATCACCCTGAGTGTCCATCTCCTGCATGCATTTCCTTGCATTAAGAATAGGTACATTCCATTGCTGGAACTATTTTTTCTTACTTGCGACACTCATTTCCTCCTCTGTATCATAGCATTCATTTGTTATGAAAAAACAAAAAAAAAATGGGTGGGAAGGGAGTACTATATTATAATCGGCAACAGTCGTGTCACCTTTGAGCATAGCACAAAGTTATTGAGTCCTTGCGTCATCATAATTTTGGGTTTAGCATGGCCTTAGGAAGTTGATCTCGTTACAGAGTTTTCTCTACCGATCGATTACTCTTCTAGTCCCTATAGAGAACGTTATTGATGCCTCTTGCATGTAATAGTCACATCATCGAGTCTATGTTGTCAGAGTCACCATATGTCTCATTCTCTTGTTCAAAGGAAGTCTATCAACCTATGTTGACCACTCTTCAGAAATATTGACTTTGCATGTCGACCATACCCTCAGTTTGTCTTAGAATCACATGATACTATGGTCTTATCATTCACCCTGGCCCTACTTTATTCATCAGTAGGTCACCTTGAACCCAACAATCGACATTTCATCATTGTTCGTTGACTGGGTGATTTCCCTTGTGTTCGATGGCAAGACATCTATTCACACTTTGGGATTTGTGTAGTTTCTTGGATTCCATTATCCTTATTGGTGGTATCCTCGCCTTTGTCAGCAATTTTCATCATTGGTTGTTATTCATAGGGTATTTTTCATATACCGCTTGCATTTGGTATACACGAAAGACACACAAGGTCATTGGTTCGTGAAGATGTTCTTTGTCCAATTTCCACCAAATCATGAGGCTCCTGCTTTGTCCTCGTGTTGACTGATGAGAGATTCCTTAATGCTATCCTTTCAGCGGGTCTCTTTCCATCGATTTCAGCTCATTTATTTTCGATACGGGACCTAGAGTTTTATGAAGTACCTTGAGGCTTTCATTCATTAGTGGCAGGCTCTCTCACCATTGAAAGATGGGAATACATCAATGTCTCCTGCTCAATGGATTTCTCAAGTGTTCAACACCAACTCCTTTATTCACACTTGTAGGAATGTACTTGGTGCCTTGATACCTACTTTCATTATTGGTAGGTTATCTCGCGTTTGTTTACGGTATACCTCAATGACCAGTAATCAAACGATATCTCATTGTGTTCGAACTCAACTCCTTTATTCACATGATGTATACTTGCACCCTTAGCGGATAGTGTAGAAGACTTGAAGACATCACTATGTGGCCACAGTTTTCATGAGTTGTTGCTCCCCTTTCATTGGACCAACACCTGTTCGACCTTAGTGATCATGGGAGATCAAATTGTACTCCATGGTATATAGATATCTTCAGATTGATTTTGAGACTGGTTTCACTAGGCCTTGTTCATGACTATGAAATCTTTTAGCATGAAACCACATTTGTATTTGCCTATTCATGTCCATGAACACTTGTTTGGTATATTTTCCACATGGATCTGCATTGTATTCTTGGCAGCCATGTATGCAAAGTCAGTACAGAATGTAATGAACAATTGAGTTCGTCCATCTGGTCCTCTACCACTACACTTCTGGGTTATTTATAATGTATTTTGTCCATCGTAGATACTCCTCTGATCTCACACATTAGGGGACATCTGTTATAGCAAGATTTTCCTCACCATTGTTATATTGAATAGAGGGATTTTTTCCATTTCCCTATGCATACTCGTCATCCCTTTTTTGATGAATCCAGAGAAAAAAATATACATTTTTCCACATATACACTCCCTATCAGCTATGCAAGATGCGTAAATGCTGACTGCTCCACTACAACCCATGTACATCGGGATTTGTGCCATAAAATACAAAAGTGAAGTAGGGTACCCATGTCACGATAGGAGATCTCTAATCCTTGGCCTTCCATATACTGGAAACGTTATAACTCAGCCCTTCCGTTTCATTTTGAAGGCTATAAAATCACAATTTTGAGCTATGGAAAAGAAGGAGAAAGAATTCAACTTTGAGAGAAAAGTTACTCTGGAGAAATTACTTCATATTGAGTCTGCATCCCTTTGTCCCTCAAGTATGAACACAGTGTTCATCCCCCAAGATCTTTCCCTATTGTTGAGAGACCCTCATTGACTCTCTCCTATGAGCTTTCCTTTGGTGGAGGATTGAAGTGGTGGAGGCCCAGTTGGAAGGAACTTGGTTTCTTGGTTTCGAACCATGCCGACATGGAAGTTTGTAATGTTGTCACTTCTGCTAATCAATTATCAATAGAAATACTCCTTTCTCGTCCTATTGGTATATTGAAAATGTATGATTATTATCTATGGGTGTGTTTGTAAAGTTCATTAATGGATTATGCTATCTGATGTTCTAACCCCTTTATATCATCATTATATACTTGCTTTGCTAGTTTGTTAAGAACTTATTGTAGGTATAAATCTTTGGGTCTAAGTTCTCAACGATTGAACATCATCAAACATTGGATCGAGGTAGGCCTCTTTCTTATCTTGCACATTAGTTCATATAGCATATGTTGGAATTGAGTTGATTTCTGTAGTCATACCTGTATGTTTTGGTTTACCCTTGGCCATAGAGAATTTTTCCCTTGTAACAACCATCTTAGGGGAGAATCCTGCATTGTTCCTTGATGACAAGATGAAGGAGAAGGAACTGGTTGAGGAAATGAATAATACCTATGGTATAGAAAGAGGGTTGCGTGGAATTATAATTAAGCACATTAGTGACACAACAACAAGGATGGCCACAAAAATCATGGCACACAAGTTACTTAGGAAGTACTGCAAGGTGAAAGTCTTTGTCAGAGTCATTACAGTTGCAGACCAATGTCCAGAGGGAACTATGCTTAAATGTTCCCTATGTAAATTCTAACCTTGTACAATATCTACTGCAAACTGATATTAAGAAAATAATAGAAAAGATACAATGGCAAATACAAACATTACATAGAGATTTTTCACCTGGAAACCCAAACAGGGGAAAACCAACATATATTATATTCATACATTGTGTTACATTGTTTACAATACAATATACATACAGGAGCCAGGGGCATCCAAAACCCTAACCCAATGACCTAGATTAGTCCAAAACCCTAATTCCTTAACTGGAAATAGAAAACCATCTGTAAAAAACCATGTGCCGAAAAACCACCTAAATATCATGTGGTCCCGGAAATATGTCATCCCGGTGCGAAAAAAATTTCAGGGGCACTGCCCCCGAACCCCCACATGGGGGGCTCCACCCCCCTCTAATTCCCCTGCATACCCAACGCAAATGCTTAGACACTACTACTCGTGCAAAGAATATAACACATACCCAAAATTCTCCCACTTGTTGTTTTCTTTGTACACAGGGGGTTACAGAGATACATAGTCAACAATCCAGGGCAAAAATGCCCATGGATCCTCTACACCAAGAGAACTTCTCAGTGCTCACAGATTTTGTTAATGAATCTACAAAATTATTCAAAGTGTCCACCTTCATCAGTGATACTTTCTTTTCTTCAATCATGTCTCTCACAAAGTGATATTGAACATCAATGTTCTTTGTCTTTGAATGATAAGCAGGGTT
>JZKD02S0180263.1:225416-236021 GCA_000966675.3 Picea glauca
ATTACACAGAGATTTTTCACCTGGAAACCCAAACCGGGAAAACCAACATATATTATATTCATACATTGTGTTACATTGTTTACAATACAATATACATATAGGAGCCAGCGGCATATAAAACCCTAACCCAATGACTTGGATTAGTCCAAAACCCTAATTCCTTAACCGGAAATAGAAAACCATCGGCAAAAAACCATGTGACAAAAAACCACCTAAATATCATGTGGTCCCAAAAATGTGTCATCCCGAAAATATGTCGTCCCGGTAATATGTCGTCCCAGAATATAACACATACCCAACACCCCATACTTGTTAAATCTGTTCCTGGAAGACTACAAGGACACACAGGACCTGGAGACAAAATTTCACTATTCTTGGCTCCTCGTCCTGATCGCCTTGGTCAGATAGAAGGAGCCTAATTACACATACTTTTTGAAGAGATCCAATCATTTTTACGCATAAAAATACCTATCATTAGGGATTACTTCATACCCCAAGAACAAAAGTGAGAATGTAGGCATGTTCACAGGGTATTACAATGATCTGCAGGAAAACATCACCAACACTTGGCAGATTATGCCATACGTGGTCACACAATATCATGGCATAGCCAAATTCAAAGCACCAGGAATATAGTGTGGATCCAAGAACAAAAGGATCTCAAGAACCAATGGCTACAATTGTGGTACTACATCAAGGAAGAGGATGTAGAAATGGCCATCAAGGATTGGCACGATGACTGGAGGATTCCAGACTTGAATCAAGAGATGTCAGCTGATAAGGAGGCTGAGGCTAGGCAGGAATAGACACCTTCAGGAGACAAAACAACACCCAAAAAGACAATGACAGGTTAGAACCTGGTGCAAAAGAAGAAAGGGCTGTGTCTAAGAAATTCACCCAGGTGAGTAAGAAGAACAACACCCAGGCGTCGTAGGAACAGGAAAAAGAGAATGAGACAACATAGAGAACCACATAAAGTGTTACTCAGCAGGAGAAAGGATAGACCAAGAGGCAAATTATACAAATGGTGGGTGTACACAAGAAACATAAGGTGCACAAAACGCTACTAGAATATATGATCATGGAGGACAACACAGACCTCGTAGCCCAAATGATTCAGGATCAAACAGTGGAGGATTTTGATGAAGCTCAGCAACAAAGGGACAGGATTGAGGATGAGCTGGAAAACATGAGGTAGCTTCTCAAGAATATTAGAGAAACATAGAGGGCTGACACATGAATAGAATCAGGCCCCACATCACCACAAATAGGAGCCAAGGATGGATGGAGCGAGTAGGATAGAATCCAGACGACAACGCAACTAATCTCGACATTTCACATTACACCCAACATAATGCACATGGATGAAATTGTGGGTCAGACACCCTTGAAGGATTTGGCCCAAATACAGTTGGTAATGACCTAGATACCAACCAAGGCATTGTATAAACAACAAGTCAGCATCTCATAGGAGGTACAGTTGTGTGCACACACAAATGCAACAAAACTACAATAGATGAAGGAGAACAGAGAATATTTGGAATTGGGGCTCAAGCAGGTCAAGCTCGAGACCAAATATGAGAAATATCGCATTGATAGGCTCAAGTAGGGATTGGTTGTAGCCTATGACAAAATTAAAAAGAGAACGTAGAGAACAGATCTCATGACAACACAAAAGATTGATAAGATTGTGTAGAAAATCGATCAATACAAGTAGGAGATTAAGCACCTCTAGGAACAAATCATACCTACCACTCTCCCTGAGGTGAAGGAGGAAAGGAAGTAGGAAGAAGTAGCACAAATAGAGGAGATGGAGAGACAAGTTTGTGCAACTGTCGACTTGTTCGATAAAGTAGCACAACTATAGATGAAGCTGGAGGAGGATCAATAGGTCCATCAGTGAGACCAAGAAGAGGAGAATATAAGCACAACTATCCAAGAACTCAAGAAGAGGCAGAAGACAATGTCAATCACTGAGCGCCTCAAAGGAGCATAGGATATGAAGAAGTTGAAGGAAGAATTCATAGCCGTGCAGAAAGAGAAGGAGCGCCAAGCTCAAATGGAACCTCTCTAAGAGAGGGTAGTAGAGGTCATTGCATAGGTAGAATATGCAAAGAAGAGCATGGCACAGACTCAGGCATAGTGTGCAAAGATGATAAGCGATGATATTAGAGTGGAAGTATTGGATGCACTTAGATAAAATACCACGTAGGCTCAAACACAAGAAAACGAACTCACAGAGAAGTTCCAGGTTCTTGCAGGAGCTGTTGAAGAAGTGCACAAAGGTTAGGTCACTCCGGTTGAGCCACATGTCAATGTTGGCAGCCTATTGTATGCAGGCCAAGTTAGGAAGAAAGGCTATTTTTGGAGGAGAAGCATGCAAGGAGGAAAGGATAGTTGGAAGGAAAAGAAGCACATGTAAGAGAAGCAGTCGAGGTGCGGATGAAAGGAAGAACTAACAACACTAGGGTTATGGTTTTGTTAATGTATTGTAATGGTTGGTGAGTTGATGCGTAACCCCCCATTCCCTCCTGGGGATTATGTGACCTCCTGGTCTTGGATATTCAAACTCCTTGAACTGAATTGGTTCTTCAAGCCTTCAACAGACCCTGAACAATTAATACACACACACACAGGTCCCCTTGATGTCACCTGCAAGTTCATACTACTTGCAACTCCGCTCTCTGGTGCTTGGCAACACCAATTCATGTGAACTAATCCCGCGCTAGACTCTTTCTCTTATCTAACCATGGGTTATAACCTTGGGCCAACCCCTATGCAACTTCGAGCTTCAGAATTAATATGACCTTCGCCTTTTATTCCTTTCGATACACTTTTCCCTGAATTCATGGATCTCTGTTGTAACACCCTGTTTCTCCCAGTCTGTAAAAATAACTATACTAGCCAAGAACTATGGAAAAATCAAAGATGTGAATGTGTGATTTGAATGGAACTTAGTATACAAGGTTGACAAATGTAAATTAACATTATATATATATATGTATGTATGTTGCAGGACTACTGGAAGGGGGATGTGATGAAAAAGAGACCACGATGGCTAAAGAAAGGTGGTGGAAGGCACCTAGAATGGTGGCATTAAATTCCACTGAAACCAATACCGTATTTGGTCTTCACTGGCCCAGAGAACCAAGAACATCTCTCTAGCCATGAAATGAATTACTTTCCAAGTTGGTAGGTGAATAGGCTCCTCATGGGTTAATGAGGGATGGGGGTGAACCGCCCATCCGTGGAGGCCTCAGACCTGACCACCACCGAGAAATTCATGCCACAGCCAACCTCAATGAAAAGAAAAAGGCATGTGGAAGGTGTGGAACGGGGGAAACGTGAGGGGAGATCGCAGGAAAATATTGGAAGAACTCTGGAACAAAATACAGAGTGAGTGATAGAAAAGAAGGAGAGTAACCTTCATTCTCGATCGCTGAAGAAAAGAGATAGAGAGTCTCAAGCATCGTGGTCTATCTCAGGGGTGGCTAGTGGTAAATCCATCCTGAGTCTCTGATCCTACGGTTGGGTGGAAACGAGCACCCCTCTTAGTAGTTGCATCAAACCCAGTGTTTTTATGATAAGTGTTATATCTTGTATCTTGAATTTAAATATTCTAGCATGTATGCTCATGGTTTGTGAAATTATGAATGATTTCAGTATAAGAATGTCTATATGGTGTTTTGATCAGAAATGGTGGTCGCATGCTTATAACGGAATGACCACATACAAATTACACACACACACACACACACACACACACACACACACACATATATATATATTTAATGAATAAGTGCAGTTTTCAGGTCTACTCTCGGGAAATGGTTCCCTTATTTACCTCACGTAAGAATATGGATAGATCCCTTCTCCAACCCCCCCCCCTCACAAGGACATCCATTCGGGAAAGTTTCCTCACTCTATAGAGCCAAGGTAATTGCCTAGAAAGTATCGTTGTCGCAGTAAAAACCTTGAGCTTACACACTACCCATCACAGAAGCTAAAAACATCAGAGATTTTAAGAGGACCTTCCAGTCGGGTCTTCAAACCTGGTGAAAGTTACCCAAGGGCCTGAAGAAGGAATTAATGGCATGGTTTTTAAATTCTGCACGGGAGAGAATGGTATTCTTAGACTTTGATATTTCAGAGTTTCAGCACCCGGGGTATCTAGGAGCAAGTCCTCTTGTACTCGTGAGTCCCGAAACCTCAACTCAAAAAATCCCAAAATGACAGCATGTGGATGAATTAAGGACCTTTCGATGGTTCGGTACCTAGGATACCCTTCCTCTTTCTAAATGAACGAATGAGATCCTTTCGGAGAGCTAAGGTCTATTACGATCGTTAAATTGGATGAAGGAACACAAGCGTTAATTCCTCAACCACCTTTTTAACCTTGGTAAGTAGCGAAGAAATTGGAATTGTCGATTCCAAGACCCATGGGAGTACCTGGACCATCCAACTATAGAGTACACGTGGAGGCCGTTAAGCGTTTTGGCTTTTCGGCACCCAGGAGATCAGAGGGTAAGAACCCTTGTCCTCACGACTCCTGAAATCCTGACTTGGGAAATCCTGAAATGAACTTGGCCTCATATATATATATATATATCAACGTTTCAGAACTTCGGACCCCGAACAACTCTTATGCGAGACCTCTTGTCATCGCACATCACGAAATCCCGAAGTATGAAACCCCGAAAAGGTCTAGCGTGGGTAAGCGTTGGTGCTTCAGTGTTTCAGCAACTGGAAAACCCAAGGGTCAATCTTCTCATACTCTCAAGTCTCGAAATCCTGACTTGCGAAATCCCAAAATAGTATAGTGCATTTTAGAGTTCGGTGTTTCAGAGTTTCGGCTCCCGGGAAACATAGGTGTGAGACCTCATGATTCTCGCATATCAGGAAAACCTAATTGATGAAACCCCAAAATGATAGTAGCATGGAGGAGACATGGTGTTTCATTGTTTCGGCTCCCAGGATACCTAAGGGTAAGATCCTCTTGTTCTCACATAATGTGAAATCCCAAAAGGAGAAATGTCGAAATGGCTTAGCACGAATAATATTGGGTGTTTCAGTACCCAAGATACCTATTGGAAAGTTCTCTTATACTCGCCAGTCCTGAAAGCCTGGTGTGAGAAACCTTGAAATAATAATAGTGTAGACAAGAGGTGGTGTTTCGATGTTTTGACACCCAGGATACGTAACGGTAAGTTTCCCTATCATCGCATATCCTGAAATTTTGATATGCGAAATCCCGAAGGGTAGACCACCCAAAAATTGTTTCGGCTTGTTGTTAACCTTGTTAAGCAGTTAGATCCGTTTCGGGTTTTGTCCCTTCGAAATACAAGAAGAGAAATGGAAATACATGTATCGCGATTTCCCGAATTGCGAAATCCGACAAACACCTCTCCGATAAGGCCTGTGGTCATAGCCGTCGATCATATGGGTACGGATAAGAGATGGTAGAGTCTGTATCAGGTCTCGTAGGGATTCAGGGAATTCTGTTCATTGAAGAAAATATGAAAAAGGCCGAAAATGTTTTATTTCCATAGTGGGTGTGTTACAAATTGGTATCAGAGCATGGTTACAACACTTGGCGTGCTTGGGCTCATGAACGGGTTGCGCAGAGACTCCATTTGGAGTACTGTTAAAAGGAGTAACTCCTTATCTTGACCCCCTCAATTAAAAATCAAAGTTAATAATGAAAACTTCTGTTGTGTGTGTGCATGAGAAAAATATGAATTATGTACCGGTTATAAATGAATATAAACATTGACAAACAACCAACGTTTTTCCTTTTGCATAGAAGCAGAAGATCAACCATGGGAAATTATCGATGTATAGAATGGTGACTCACCATGAAGTTGGGGAGGGATCCCACAATAGAGATGAAGAGTCTGATGAAAGGAGGGAGGTAGGGACCCCTCCAGATCTAGCCGAGACTATGAGGAGCCTCATGGTCAAATTACAAAGCTGCAAGGATGACAATGAGAGGATGATGAAAGAACAAGAGAAGAAAACATAAATTATAGTAGTTTTACTGCAGATCTTATCTGACCTGCAAAGACAAATGCAGCATGAACCTGAGGTATAGAAACATGGTCATATCAGTGGCCACACTAATAGGAGCACCTTGAAAAGGGTCCATCCCAGAGGGAAAGGAAAAGAGGCGGATGATTCCTCTGGGAAGGAAGCGAGCGGTTCGGAGGGCTCTTCTAGTAGTATAACTAGTTCTTATTCCCAAAGAAGACAGAAGAAGCGAAAGCTTTCCAAGGGTCATAAATTTGAATAAGTTAGGAAGTCCAAACCACCCTCCTTCGACGGTGAAATAAAGAAGGGAGAGGAAGCAGAGGCCTAGCTACTTGGACTAAAGAAGTATTTCAGAGTCCATGACTTCTCAGAAAATATGAAGGCTCAAGTGGCCACCTTCAACTTGAACGGAAAGGCTTCAATTTGGTGGGAAGAACTTAAGAATGTGAAAGGGGTTGGTGAAGAGGACCTGTCTTGGGAGCAATTTGAGAAATACTTCTGGAAGAAGTATTTGTCAGAAAAGTATTTCGACGGGAAGACTAAAGAGTTTTATGAACTCAAAATGGGGCAACTCACTATAGAAGAATATGTCAACAAATTCCTCGATTTGTTGAGGTATGTACCTTATATAAAAGAAGAAAAGGAAAAGGTGCAACGCTTCATCAGTGGACTACCTAAGGACTATCGGAACATAATTGAATTTGATGAGCCAAAGACCCTAGAAGGCACTATCCGAAAGGAAACCTATTGTCATGAACAGTTTGGACATCGAACAAAACCTCGCAAAGGATGGAAACAAAAGAACAGTTCAAGATTTCAGAAAAAGGGGATTAAATCCCCAGGATTTAAGAACTATAAGAATAACTTAAGGACAAGCTTCCCATCCCAGAGCATACACCAGCATAGCTTTCCCTCCTTGAGCGGAAATAAAACTTCTGGATCTGTACCAGTGAAGTCTAATAACCCAAAGAGAGAACCTTTGAAATGTTGGGGTTGCGGAGAAGAACATCTACTGAGAGACTGTCCACACCGACAACAGAATAGTCAGATAATTTATAACATCCAGGAAGCTACCACCATCAATGATGTGGCCAGGAGTGTGACGCAAATTTATGCATCCTTGGATAATAACCAAGCCAACTACCAAGCTTTAGTGGTGGAAATAGAAGGTATGATTTCCAACCATCTAGTGTCTATTATGATTGACCTTGGTTCACACTTGAGTTATATAGCCCCTAAGACTATTGATAAGTGTAAAATACAGTCACATAAACCTACCAATCCATTTTTGGTACAGTTAGCCACAGGCACTAAAAGAAAGGTAGCAGAGGTCATACCAGCCTGCCGATTAATGTTGGGTGAATTATCCACCCAAGCAACCCTTAACATATTACCCCTAGGATTGTATGATCTGTTGATTGGTATGGACTAGCTAGCTGCCCATAAATCCATATTGGACTATTACCATAAAACCTTAGAATGTGTAAGTAAAGAAGGGAAAAGGATAACCCTTCAAGGGATCCAAAAACCTGTCTTGGTGAGACAAATATCAGCTCTGCAAATGAGAAAGTATTTCCAAAAAGGATGTCCCCTATATGCAATACAGGTGTTGAACACAATTGAAGGCGACAAACCAAGCCTCAAAGACTACCCCACCCTGAGAAAATATAGAGATGTATTTTCGGAAGAGGTACCAGGTCTACCTCTAAGGAGAGACATTGACTTCTCGATAGAACTTTCACCACGAGCGGTGCCAGTGTCTAGGACACCCTACAGGAAGAGCACAACCAATTTAGTTGAACTCAAATTACAACTAAAAGAAATGATGGACAGAGGATATATCCGGCCAAGTGTGTCTCCATGGGGAGCACCAGTCCTATTTGTGAAAAAGAAAGACGGTACCCTCCGACTGTGCATAGATTATAGACAACTCAATAAGGTAACCATAAAGAACAAGTACCCCTTACCCAGGATTGATGACCTGTTTGATCAATTGGGAGGTGCCTCTATCTTCTCGATGATTGACTTGAGGTCTGGATACCATCAAGTCTGAATCAAGGGTGAAGACATTTCCAAAACTACCTTCAGGACAAGATATGGTCACTATGAGTTTGTGGTAGTTCCATTTGGGTTAACCAATGCCCCTGCCACTTTTATGTGCTTGATGAACAATGTACTCAACAAATTCCTAGACAAATTTGTACTAGTTTTTATTGATGATATATCAATTTACTCCAAGAATAGAGAGGAGCATGAGGAACACCTTAGGTTTGTAATTCAATTTCTAAGAGAACATCATCTCTATGCCAAATTCAACAAGTGTGATTTATTCCAAAAGAAAATACATTACTTGGGCCATGTTCTATCCAAAGAAGGAGTAGCAGTAGACCCTGACAAAATCAGGTCTATTATGCAATGGCCTACCCCAAAGGATTTTTCGGATATCAGATCCTTTATGGGATTAGTAGGCTACTATAGGAGATTTATAAAAGGATTCTCCAAGATTGGGTGTCCAATCACTTCCCTCTAGAAGAAGGGGACAAAATTCACATGGACACAAAAATGTGAAGAAATATTTCAAACCCTGAAACATCTACTGACCCATGCACCCATACTGAAGATCGTCGATCCTAAAGCTAACTTCCTCGTGTGCATAGATGCCTGTAAGGAAGGGCTTGGAGGAGTCCTTATCTAGGGAGGAAGTTTGGTCTGCTATGAATCCAAAAAATTGAATGAGAATGAAGTCAACTTTTTGACCCATGATCTAGAGTTGGCCTCCATAGTGCACGCCTTACAAATGTGGAGGCATTACCTCCTGGGAAGGAGATTTGTACTTATGACATACCACTGTGGATTGCGATATCTGTTTGACCAACCAAATCTCAATGCCAGACAAGCTAGGTGGATGGCCCTCCTCAGTGAGTTTGATTTTGAAATCAAATATATTAAGGGAAAGGAAAATAGGGTGGCCGATGCCCTTAGCTGAAGCATGAAAACAATTCATCTGGCAGCAGCAAGTACCTGTGAGATGGATGTCAATGAAAGAGGCAGAAATGCACAAGAGATAGACACATTCTTCCAGACTGTGACCTCATACCTACAACAAGAACTCACAGGGATAAAGTATGGAGGCTACCATATGATGGAAGGAGGTCTGCTCACTTACCGAAGTAGATTGTATATCCCAGATTGTGACGACTTGAAGAGGTTCATACTGGATGAACTACATAAAAGACCCTGTACTGGTCATCCAGGATACCAGAAGATGATCACAGCCACTAGGAAGCAATTCTATTGTCCTGGATTGAAGAAAGACATAACTGAGTACCTAACCAAATGGATAGAATGCCAGTAGGTAAAATCAGAACACCGACACCCAGTAGGATTATTACAACCTCTACCAATCGCAGAATGGAAATGGGAAAACATATCCATGGATTTCATCACCGGATTACCAACCTCGACCAAACATAATGATGCCATCATGGTAGTAGTGGATAAATTGAGCAAGTCCACTCACTTTATCCCCATCAAGTCAACCTGCAAGGCAATAGACATCACCAACATATTCCTGAAGGAGACATTTAAACTACATGGTATGCCGGAAGAGATTGTGTCTGATAGAGACACGAAATTCACTTCCAACTTTTGGAAATCACTAATGGTGGGTTTAGATACCAAGTTGTTGTTTAGCACTGCCTATTATCCCCAAATTGATGGACAGACAGAAAGAGTGAACCAAATACTAGAAGACATGCTAAGAATGCATGTAGTGCATCCACCCAAGAAGTGGGAAGACTACCTACCACTAGTGTAATTCGCCTACAATAATGACTACCAAGAATCCTTAAAGATGAGTCCCTTCGAAGTCCTCTATGGTAGGCCCTACAACACTCCTATCAGCTGGAGTAATCCCGTAAACATAATTTCTTTTGGACCTGACATGTTGAAAGAAATGGAACAACAAGTGACTTAGATAAAAAAAAATCTGAAGGTCGCTCAGAACCAGCAAAAAAGTTATGCCAACCAAAAGAGAACCCTAAGAGAGTTCAAGATGGGAGACCATGTATATCTCAGAATTAGGCCTAGGAAGAGTTCCCTGAAAATGGGAGCTTGTGCCAAGTTGGTGCCTCGGTATTGTGAACCCTTTGAGGTTCTATATAAAGTGGGACATGTAGCCTATAGGCTAGCACTTCCTCCCAGAGTAAAAGCACATAATGTTTTCCATGTTTCATTATTGAAGAAATATGTACATGATTCTAATCATGTTATTGACTGGTCTGTGATGCAGGTGGAACCGGAGGGATAATTCCTACCATAAACTCAATGCATACTATACAGAAAGGAAACCCCACTCCAGAACCGAACCATTGCACAGGTCAAGGTGCAGTGGAGACATTTTGGCCCAGATGAGGCTACATGGGCGATGGAGGATGCCATGAAACAAGCATATCCGATTTTGTTTACCTCAATACATACATGTCATATTTATAGATAGAACATCGAGGATGATGTTCCTTTAAGGGGGAGGGAATCGTAACACCCTGTTTCCCCCAGTCTATAAAAATAACTATACTG
>JZKD02S0180263.1:237130-280750 GCA_000966675.3 Picea glauca
GCAAGTCTCGAAATCCTGACTTGCGAAATCCCGAAATAATATAGTGTATTTCAGAGTTCGGTGTTTCGGAGTTTCAGCTCCCGGGAAACCCAGGTGCGAGACCTCATGATTCTCGTATATCATGAAAACCCAATGGATGAAACCCCAAAATGCTAGTAGCATAGATGAGACATAGTGTTTTAGTGTTTCAGCACCTAGGATACCTAAGGGTAAGATCCTCTTGTTCTCACATAAGGCGAAATCCCAAAAGGAGAAATGTCGAAATGGCTTAGCACGAATAATATTGGGTGTTTCGTTGTTTCGGTACTTGAGATACCTATTGGAAAGTTCTCTTGTACTCGCTAGTCCCAAAATCCGAGTGTGTGAAACCCCGAAATAATAATAGTACGGACGAGAGGTGGTGTTTCGATGTTTCGACACCCAAGATACCTAACAGTAAGTTCCCCTGTCATTGAATATACTGAAATTTCAATATGTGAAGGGTATACCACCCAAAACTTGTTTCGGCTTGCTGGTAACCTTGTTAAGTGGTTAGATCCATTTCGGGTTTCGGCCCTTCGAAAGACAAGAAAAGAAAGGGAAATACATGTATCACGATTTCCCGAATTGCAAAAACCGACGAGCACCTCTCCAATAAGGCCTGTGGTCATAGCCTCCGATCATATGGCTATGGATAAGGGATGGTAGGGTTTGTATTAGGTCCCATAGGGATTCAGGGAATTCTGTTCATCGGAGAAAAGATGAAAAAGGCCGAAAATATTTGATTTACATAGTGGATGTGTTGCATTTTCTGCATGTTCTCTTGGATATGACGATCCAGCTGTACTTCGAGTTTTGTGACTTCGTGAAATTTCACTTACTCCACACACCACTTCTCTAGACCTCTAACTCCCGGATTCTCTAATCCGCTACCACATGTCTCCTTGTAGCCAATGGTTAATATTCTCCTCACAACTTCGGCGATCCCACTTATCAACACTTAGAAATGCTTCGAACTCCGAAATGTCAAAATACTTTACTACTAACCTCCGTGAACTTTCCCCAGATATGAAGGTCTGGATTGATCCTGGTCCCTCTCGAAAGGATCTTGCTATTTAACTTTGGGAAAACTTAAAGGACTCCTCCCTTTGAATATTTATCTCCACTCTGTCTCATGAACTTGTTATTCCTTGAACTTTGGACTCCTTGGAGTTCTCCTTTCAACACTTAGTCAAATTTCATCCTGTGCATGCCTTGCAACAGGTCTTCCTCTGCAACATAACCTTTCCGTGGGAAACTTTTGTTACTCCTCCTGAACTTCTTAGTCAAAAGAATATAACATGCACTCCTTGCAGATGAACATCCTTCAAGCTATCTCCCCATAACTTTTTGAGTCAAAATGGACTCTGTCACTCACACCTTGTGGACATTATGCACTCCTTGTACACATATAATTTTCACGTTATCTCTTCTGAGATTATGAGTTGAAAACAAACTTTGTCAATGCACTCTTTGCGGACCCTATGCACACTTGCATTTTCATGTAGAAGAGAAACAATTGAAACTTGTCTAAATCTTCACATATTCATACATTCAACCATGTATATGCATACATAAACACAAGAATAAGAAATAATAGAGGATTGAAAATAAACAAAAATTCTACCATTCATTCATCCAGATAGACACAACAACACCAGACATTTGGGACAATGCTCCTCTATTATATTCATTCAATTACAATATACATGTGCTCATAAAATGATTCTTAGTAGCTCTCAACTATCAACAACAATGGCAACAACTCTCAATAAATAGAGTGCCAACAACCTCTTCTAGGCAATGATACAAAACTTTATACCAGAGGGGCTCTTCGAGCTCTTCCCTCCAACTACTCTAGAGTTATCGCATTGAATTAAAATCTATCAACTACTTAGAATTTATTACAATAAATATTTGTGACAAACAGATAAGATCGAACACATCGAATCTGTACTGCACTTAGCTTCATTAAAATTAAATACATTCTTCGATGTCCTCATGAAATCTTCCAGCTCCAAAACATTAAAGAGGTTCCTTAATTACAATCCTTTCAAAAGATTTGTGTGATACACCTTATTTAAAATTTTAAAATTCACTTCAAACTGCGCTCTGACGCTTAGCTTTCCTCCGCTCTCACTTTGTTGGTGATGCTCTTGCATCACACTCCTATGGATGAAAAATTCATGAAATCATGTTCATGATCTCCTGCACTGACCTTCCATGCTTCTGGATACCTACTTCACTTACCCAACTAACATCTTCTTTTGGTCGTCCCTTCCATTTTACCGAATATTCAAAATATGTTTTCCTCCTGGCCTTCTTACCAATTCGCTGATCTACGAGATTCTCCATCTACGACTTCTCTACTACAGACATCTATTTTTTCCATTGAATCTCTTTTTGATCTTCTGATCCTATGGTTCCATCTCCCATATAAGGATACATGTCTACAATCTTTAATTTGGGATATATACCCACATCTTCTGACAACTCTATCTCATAAGCGTTCTCACCAAATTTTCTTAGGACTTTGCATGGTCCTATCTTCTTCAACTTCAGTTTATTATATGTTCCTCTTGGGAACCTCTCATTCCTAAGATGTGCTATAATTTGATCTCCAACTTCAAATTGAAGTTTCCTCCTATGTTTAACATCTCTGCGTTTATATTCATTGTTACTCCTCCGCAACTTCTCTTTGATCTGAATATGAAGCTCCTGCATTTCTACAGTGAAGTCTTCAGCTCTAGTTCTTATGAATTAACTCTAATACAGATATATTAAATCTGACACTCCCCTCGGATCCATTCCATACACTATCTTAAATGGGCTCTTTCCAATACTTTTGTTCACCGAGTCATTGTATGCAAACTCTGCTTGTGCTAGAATATGATCCCACTGGATATGATGTTCAGTGACCAAACTTCTCAGCAAATATACTAAACTCGGATTCACCACCTTAGTCTGTCCATCCATTTGAGGGTGATATGTAGAACTAAAGGAGAGTTATGTTCCCATATTATTCCACAATGTTCTCCATAAATGAGCAAAAAATTTGGTATCCCTTTCTAAAAAAAAATACTCCTGGGCAACCCATGAGGCCTCATAACTTACTTGAAAAACAAGTTAGCAATGTGCGTTGCATCATTGGTATTTTGGAATGGGATAAAGTGTTTCATCTTTGAAAATATTTCGACCACCGCAAATATGGAATAACTTCCTCTTTGTGTCCTTGGAAATCCCAACAAGAAATCCATGCTTATTGCATCCCAAGGCCTCTCTGGAATAGGCAATGGTTGATACAACCCAGTATTTTGTCTCTTTCCCTTCGCATACTAGAAAATCTTACATCTGTTCACAAACTTATTTACTTCTACCCTCATACTTGGCCAATAATATGATCTGTTCAAATATGCAAATGTTTTTTCATGGCCGAAATTTTCGGCTAGACCTCCACTATTCTTTTCCTTCAGCAAATTCTCCCTCATCGAGCACTCTGGTATGCACAACTAACACCCTTTAAACATCAAACCATGCTGAATGAGATATTCATTCCACTGGCTTCTATCTTTGAGCACAGGATTCACACATGCTTCATATGTCTCCTTGGAATCTGGATCATCATGATACATTTCCTTAAGGTGTTCAAACCCCAAGGGTTTCACTTGAAATTCCTGCAGAATTAGACATCTCCTACTCAATGCATCAACAACTTTGTTAGCATTACCAAAAATATGTTTAATGAAAAAAGTGAAATTTTGCATAAATTCTATCCATTTAGCATGTCTCTGATTTAATTTCTCCCGTCTGGTTATGAATTGTAAATCTTGGTTATCGCTATACAAAACAAAGTCCTTTGGAACAAGGTAGTGTCTCCATTTCTTCAAGGATTGAATTATGGTGTAAAACTCTTTATCATATGTGGAGTACTTTTTCTTAGTATTGTTCAACTTCTCACTGAAATATTAAACAGGTCTATTATCTTGGCTCAAGATCGCTCCAATTGCAACTCCCCTCGCATCACACCTCACTTGAAATGTCTTCCCAAACTCCGGTAAGACCAGAATAGATTGTTCTGTTATCTTCTCCTTCAATATATTGAAGTTATTCGAAGCCTCTTTTGTCCATTTGAAATACTTATGTCTTCTCTTCACTGTATCCATCATTTGTGCACCGATCTGACTAAAATTTCTGATGAACTTCCGATAGAAACTCACCAATTCATGGAAGCTTCTCACCTCAAATATATTCCTTGGTGATGACCATTATTTGATTGCTTTCACCTTCTCAGGATCCATATTCAATTCATTTGAAGAGATCACAAAACCCAAATAAATGAGTTATGTCTTCATAAAAGAGGATTTCTTTAAATTGATCGGTAGCTTCTCCCACTATAGTCTCCACATCACTAATGTTAATTTCCTCAGATGCTCTTCTTCAGTTTTATTGAAGACCAGTATATCATCCAGATATACAATCACAAAATTACCAATAAAATATTTCAAAACTTCATTCATCAGCCTCATAAAATTACTTGGGGAATTTGTTAATCCAAACGACATAACAAGAAATTCATACAATACCTCATTTGTCTTGAAGGTTGTTTTCCACTCATCACCTTCTCTCATCCTTATCTGGTGATATCCACTTTTCAAATCTATCTTTGAAAAATAGTTCACTCCACTTAAACAATCCATTAGGTCATCCATCCTTGGCAATGGAAATTTGTACCTAATGGTGATCTTGTTTATGGCCCTTGAGTATGTACACATTCTCCATCCTCCATCCTTCTTCAGACTCAACACAATTGGTACTACGCATGGACTCAAGCTTTCTCTGACCAAACCTTTGTCTAACAGATCATGAACTTGTATCTTTACCTCCTCATTCTCTTGAGGTCTCAATCTGTACACTACTTTGTTTAGAAGACTCGCTCCTATTATCAAGTCAATGTGGTGGTTGATACTTATGATAGGTGGCAATGATCTCAACAACTCATCCACTACTATGTCAGAAAAAGTTTCCAACAGCTCTTGAATTTCCTCGGGAAGATCCTCCATATAATTACTTGTAAGGATAAATTTTAGCTTGCTTACTACATCAAACTGCATCTCTTGTTCCTTCTTAATTCCCCTCAGGATTTACTTCCCACTCATGAGAAGTATGCTCTTCCTGGCTTCTTCTTTCACTTTTTTCTCCTCAATTGGGAACAACATGTGTCTCCTACCATTATTCTCCAAAGTATAAGTATTCTTTCTCCCATCATGAATGACATTCATGTCATACTACCATGGTCTTCCCAAAAAAACATGACATACATCCATGGGAATCACATCACACAGAATATCATCTCTATATCCCCCTATTTTAAATTCAACAAGGCATTGTTTAGTTACTATTACCTGATGACCTTTCTCCAGCCATGAGACTTTATATGGACTCGGATGTGCATTCATCTCCAGCTCCAATTTCTCCACCATATTTGTGGATACTAAGTTATTAGTTCTCCCACTGTCAATTATCACCTTGCAAACTTTGTCTTTATTGTTGCAAGTTGTCCCGAACAAACTATTTCTCTGCACCAAATTTTCAACTTCTGGCTCTGGATTTAAGAGGACTTTCCTTATCATAAAATATGTCCCATATTTTGAGCTTTCTTCTTCAATGTCTCACTTTTGTGCTTTTGAAATGTTAGCTTTGCCTCCTTATTTCTTTCTCTCGGGGAATTCCCAAGAAATGTGTCATGTCTTTCCACAGGCATAACAATTTATCTCTCCTCCTCCGCCTCTTCCACTTCCCATAGGAAAAGAGTTTCTACCACCACTTTGTCTACCTCGTGAACTTTCTCCTCTTTTAGAGTGACTATGTGGTTTCTTCGCCTCACCTTTTGTCTTTGTGCCTTGTCACGGGAAATTCCCTTGCCTATGTTTAAACTTCTACCTATGCTTTCCTGATTCTTCTTTCTAGCCAACATCTCTTCTGATTTCAATGCAATATGATAATAATACTCCGTTGTCCTTACTTTCATCATGTTGATTTCATCCTAGATTTCATATCTTAGGCAGTTTATATACCTGGGAAGATTTTCCTCATCTCTCTCTCTTTGTACATCCCTGATGTTCAGCCTATAGAACTCCTCTGTGTACTCCTTGAATGTCATTCCTTTCTTTCTAAGGTTCTTCAATATCCTAAATAGATTTATATGGTAGTCCTTGGGTATGAATTTATCCTTTCGCTTGGCCATCATTCGATCCCATCTCTTAATATTTTGTTTTCCCTTGCTTCTCCTGTCAGCCTACAGTTCATCCCACCACATTGCCGCATGTCCTTTCAACTTGGTGACAATGTGTTTCACATTTTTATCCTCATCGACATCTTCCTAGTCGAAATACTTATCCATTTCTTGTATCCAATCAAGAAATTCTTCAACGTCCAAATTATCTTCATACATTGGGATGTATATCTTTGCTCTAGATCCCAACATGACAAACACTCTCAGTAAGAATTCTTCCATAGCATCCTCCACTACAGCTTCTTCAACTTCCACTTCTTCATTCTCTGCATCACTGACGTCTCCAAAATCAAATTTTCTCCTTTGCCTTGTTTCCATGGCATCCAACCTTGCTTTGAGTTCTCGCATCTCCCTTTCCATAGATCTATTTTCAACGGGAGGCTCTGCACATCTAGTCAGTGGCATTGTGCTAATGTATCTAATACCACTTTATTATATCAACCTACTTCTTTGTCTCGTCTCTCTACATAAATCAATTATGTGAGCTCGGATACCACTCTAATGCACAACCCCCGCTTTCCTCCTAGGGATTCAACGACCTCCCGTTCTTGGATCTTCAAACTCCTCAAACCGAATTGGTTCTTTGGGCCTTCAACAAATCATGAACAATTAATACACACACACACATGTCACCTTCATGTCACCTACAAGTTTAGACTACTTTCAACTCCACTTTGTGGCACTTGGCAACACCGATTTGTGAGCACTAGTCCTGCGCTAGACTCTTTATCTTATGTGACCATGGGATATAACCTCGGTCCAACCCCTTCACAAATTTGGGCTTCAGAAATATTGTGACCTCTTCCTTTGTTTCCTTCTGATACACTTTTCCCCGAATTCACAGATCTCTACCGCGTGTCCTCCTGGATTTGATGGTCTAGCTATACTTTGAGTTTCACGAATTCATGAAATTTCACTTACTCCACACACAAATTCTCTAAACCTCTAACTCACAGATTCTCTAATTCACCACCCCATGTCTCCTCGCAGCCAACGGTTAATATTAGCCTCGTGAATTATCTACTTCAGTGATCCCACTTCTCAACACTTCAAAATGCTTTGATCTCCGAAATGTCGAAATACCTCATGGCTAACCTCCATGCACTTTCCCCAGATCTGACGGTCTCGAATAATCTTAGTCCCTCCCAGATGTATCTTTCTCGTTAACTTTGGGAAACCTTAAAGGAATCCTCCCTTTGAACATTTCTCGTCACTCTCCCTCCTAAACTTGTTCTTCCTCTAACTTTGGCCTCCTTTGAATGCTCCTTTCGACACTTAGTCGAATTTTAGCCTGTGCATGCCTTGCAATAGGTATTCCTCTGGAACTTAACCTTTCTGTGTGTTAGCACTAATATTCACCTTCAAACTACAAGAGGATAATCCTAGTACCCATCAAAATGTTTGTGGAGGTAGGTTTATGAGTGGAGGTCAAATGGACAAAAATCAGTACCAGAATGTTTCAATACAGAAACTGCAAAAGCAATGCATAGGGAAATGAGGTCCTCTTTGATTGCAGTCAGTGGTTTAATTTTAAAGGTGAGCAAAGGGAAGACTTAGTGAGAAAGGTGGAAAACTCTTCCATGGGCATACAACTTTTAAGCAACTTGGTGAAGAAAACCTTAGGCACAAGAGCACTCTTGAACTTAAGTTTCAGACAATGAAATATATCATAGCAACATAATAATAAAACCTCCATTACTATGCGACCAAAACAACTCATCTCGATCCTCCATGCACAAGCATTTTAGCATAAGAAGAAACAAGATAACAAAGAAACTGGCTAAAACTGGTCAAATTAATATTGTAATCAAACCTACATTACAATACAATGAAAACCCTCATCTGGATCCTCCATGCACGAGTGTTTCAACACAAATTAAACAAGATTATGAAAGAAATTGACTTCTATTAATGCGAAAGTCTCAAGTCTCATACAAAACCAAAGAACAACTATGTTATCAAAATATTAAAAAATAGGGAGCTCTTCTCAACCAGTTGACGACCGTAACAAAATCTTGAACTGATCTATTTATAATCAACTCAGTCCACAACTGTCGAGAGTGTGATTTGGCCATCACATTCAAAGATTTACGTCTGTGCAGCCTTTTGTCAGACTATGCATGTTTCCTCTTGTCAGATGCAAACCTGGTTCAGTATGGGCCTGCAAGAAGAAACCATCCATTGTTGTACCTTGGGATGAAAAGATCTATCTCGATAGCCATAATTTCCATGCTTTCTATTCATGGACTGAGATGAGGTTTTAGCTACCAGTCCATGCTCATTAACTGAATCCTCCTCAGGATTAGAGCATGGCTCGATGACTAGCAGGAAAACACCTCTCGCTATTAGATATAATATTATATGCACATGTGATTTTGGGGAAAAGGGAAGAGGTTTAGGCCCACACCTCTTTTGGGCCTGAAATTCACCCTCCTCTGCCACATAGCCTCCCTGCAAAATCGTGGTTAGGATTTCGGCCCACTCAAGTCCTTTTATCACCTGAGCATGTTGCGGCCCTAAATTTTTTAAGGCCATTGATCTAAACAAGATCTGAGATCTGGGCGCGCTGGCTATTTTAGCGCCCTCACCAAATATTTTATCCCCCTGCCAACTTTGGAATCCTTCCAACTGCGCTTGGAGATAACGATGCATCAAACTGCATAGGGGATCTCGACCGCTATAGACTGCACTTTCCCGCTCTCCTAATTTCATAGATGTTACTCGTGACTATGGACAATTTTATGTGATAACATTTGGCTCCACAGGGGATGGCATGATCCCTATGAGCTGCCAAGAAGGAGAAGTTCCAAAGCCTTAGATTTTGGTTTATGGAGTCACTTATTAAAACAAAAAATAAAAAGGAAGTGGTAACTACAATGGTGGAAATCCAATCATGGCTTAAGAAAAATATTTATTTAGAAAGTTCCCATTGATAGGGCCACCAAAAACTTCGGAATCCTCCAAGATCTACAACTTATATGTGTTATTTGAAAACACTTCATAAATATTGAAAGGACCAATCCATAAGTTTTTTAATTTACCGTGTTTTCCTTTGTCTTGCTTGGGGGAATCCCACTTGAGAACCAGATCTCCTAGCTGAAAATATTTCTTTCTTTCTCTCTTGCCAAAGGCTCATTTTATTTTCTGCTGGTGATCCTGAGATTTATCAAGAAATTTCTCTCTAGCTTGTTGTACTTCTACCAGCTGTTGTATCCTCCTGTCCATATCACCAGGTTCTCTTTGGTAGTCCTGGAGGAATTTTTCCATAGGAAAGGAAATATGAACAGGGAAAATAGCCTCAACCCCATATACAAGATGAAAAGGGGAAATACCCAGTGACCTCTTTGTTGTAACTCTGTCAGCCCATAATGTGGATTTCAGCTTTGAGTCTTAGGCTTTCTTGTTATCTTCTAACAATTGTTTTATGATATTTATGAGGCTCTCATTAGAGGACTCTGCTAAACCATTTCCCTGAGGGTAGTAAGGAGTAGAATGTATTAATTTAATCCCATATAGTTCACACAAATTGATCAATGGTTCATATTTGAAGGAGGACACATTGGCTATAACAATCCTTCTTGGACAACCAAATCTATACATGATATCCTCAAGAAAGATAATGATTACCTTGTGGGAAGAGCTTCTTGTAGGAATGGCTTCTATCCACTTGGTGAAATAATCAGTGGCAGTCAAAATCCACCTGCGTTGACCACTTGAGGCTGGGTGGATTTCTCCAATGAATTCAAGACCCCACTGTTGAAAAGGTACATAAACAACCACAGGTTTAAGAGGAAAAAATTTGAGTTGTTTCTTTCCATAAATATTTTGGCATTTTATACAAGCTCTAATATTTGCACAAACATAAGTAAAAAGGTTGGGCCAAAAGTACCCATCTCTGAGAATCTTATAAGTTGTGGTCCTCCATAAATGATGCCACCCACATAAGATTTCATGAAAATTAGTCATAGATTTTTGGGCCTCCTGTGGGTCTAGATATCTTAACAGAACTCCCAGAGGATCCTTCCAATACAAAACCTGATCAATGAGACAATATTTGATTTCTTTGAGTTTCAAAGCTCTTACCTTTTTTTTGTCCAAACCATCAGGTGGCTTCAAATTATACAGAAAAATATATGATGTCTTTATACTAGATGCATTATTTCAAATTGAGATTGACATGAGAGTCTTTATCAACAATATCAGCTTGCTGATTTTCTGGTTTATGTTCATGAAATTAACCCCTAGAGCCTTGCAATTTGATTCAGCCAGCAACCTGGCCAAACCTTGGCCTTTTATCAATTTAGTGGTCTTCATTTCAAGGTCAAATTCCATCATTTTAGCAATCCATTTGCTTCTCTTCCCATCTATGTCAGGCTGGATCAATATCTCTTTCACTGGGGCTGAGGGGACATATGCAACAATCCTTGAATGCATAACATATATTTTGAAATATTTGAGGGATTTGACCAAATCATATGCGCTCTTCTCCATGATATCATATCTCATTTTTGCGTCCCTCAAGGATCTATTGAAAAAGGAAATAGGGTGCTCTAACCCCTCTATATTTTTTTGTAGTAAAAAAATATCCAATGTATTAGATAAGTCAAAAGAAAATATCAAAAGATCCTTAGAATAGTCAGGGATGATGAGCATAGGTGCCTCAGTCAAAGCCCTTTTCATTTGGCCAAAATAATTTATGTACTCAGCAGTCCATTTCACCTCGCTTCCTTTTCTAAGCATGGTTGTAATGTGATTAACCAACTCAGTGAAATTATAGATGAACCTTCTTAGAAAATTTATTTTTCCCAAGAAATACTAAACCTCTTTCTTGGATCTGGGAAAATATAAGGACTGGATGGCCTCTACTCTGCTTGGATCAATTCTTACCCCTTTTGCTGACATAATATGCCCGAATAATTTTCCCTCCTTCATAACAAACAAAGATTTCTTAGAATTGAGGGACAGACCAAACCTTCTGCACTTCAGGAAGACCTTCATAAAATTATGACAATGCTCTTTTTCAAAATTTGAGAACACTGTAATTTCATCCATATATATGACTATAAGTTTGTCTTTCTCCCCAATGAAGGTGATGTCCATGGCTCACTGGAAGGTTTCTCCTACATTCATCAATCCAAAGGTCATTTTATCATACATGAATGTGCCCCAAGGAGTAGTGAAGGTTGTCTTCTCTCTGTCTTTAGGAATGACAGAGATCTGATTGTATACAGAGAATCCATCAATCATAGACATCCTAGATGAACCAGTCACTCTCTACAAAATGTGCTCCATCTTTGGCAAGGGGTAGTTATCGTTTTTGGAGCTCCTATTCAAATTCCCAAAATCAACACATAACCTGATTTCCCCATTTTTCCTCCTCACAGGAACCAAGTTATCCACCCATTATGAATATCGCAAAGGGATGATGATCTGGGAATCCGACATCTTTTTCACGTAATTTTCCATAATAGGCAACAACATGGGATTTATCTATCTGAGTAATTTCCTAAAAGGTTTGGTCTCTTCTTTCAAAGGGATCTTATGTTCAAGGATGTTGGTGTCATATGTTATCAAATATTCATATTTCTAGGAAAACACATCAACAAACTCCTTCAAAAGATTGACATACTCATCGCTTTTCTCCTTTGACAAACTGCTAGACAATTTGACATATTTTGGATCTTCGTTTGTTCCTAAATTGCATTCAATCACATCGACATCTTCAGTTGAACTTTTAATATTTACAACAACATCATTTCTATCAAAAAATCTCTCCAAGGGGACAATTCCTTTTGGAATATGGTGACTGGGTAACTGAGCAATATGATGGTCATCAATTTTACTCAGAAAAACAACAGCATGAGGACTTTCCTCAGTATCTTGATCTTGATCAATCTATAAAGAAGAGAATTACTCCACAGTCTCAAGAAACTTTTTAATCTCAAGATCATCCTCAAAAACCTTCCAATATTTGGCATTGTTAGGAATAGAGGATTTTTATTTTACTTCCACCTCGTACTTGAGTTTGGGGGGGAAAGGAACCCTGAACTTACTTGTTGAAACAACAAATAAATATGCCATGGTTTTCTCCTCTCTTGGAACAAATGAGATATTAAAATCCTATAAGAAACTATCAGCAAGATCCCAGACTTCATTTCTATAGGCCGTTAACCTGGGGTTGTTATCCTGATACCAATTTCTAATTTAATGAATAATCAACTCAGCATATCCAAATACTGATAGCTCGTCAATATTCATGTATTTGGAAGCTCTCAAACCCAAAATAATAGCCTCATATTCTTCCACATTGTTTGTTGCTTCAAATAAAAGATTGTAAGACAGAGATATTGTCTCATGGGCAGGGAAAATGAAGACTACCCCAACACCAACACTCTCCCTAGAAGAGGCTCCATAAAAAAACATCTTCCAAACAGAGGTATTGGGAGGAGGATTTTCATAGGAGGAAATAGGTTGATTTATGATTTCAATAGGTGTTTGAGGAGCATTAGTAAGTTGTAGCATACTAGTTCCTAAATCAGTATCAACTGCAAAAATGGGGTGGTTGGTAAGTTTTTCTTCATCATTGATAATTTAAGCAAGTTTTGCTTCCCTACAAATCCTTTTATGTTCTCCCCAAAAAACAGGAATGGTGGCATATGAAAATCCATCTTTAAAGTGCCCCCTAGTCTTTTGATCCAAGTTCTAGACAAGAGCATCCCAAACTTAGGGGGGACATCATCCACCACAATATCCATGACCACACTTTTCATTGGCAACTGGAATAGGGAAACAACCAGGTCCTTGATAACCCCAAGACACTTTACATTCCTGGAATAAAATGAGTACAGGTCATGGTAGGTTTTTGTAACTTCCAACCCAAGATCATCCATGATAGTCTTAGGAATGAGGTTGTGAGATGCCCCTGAATCCATCAAGAATTTGTGCAAAACTTTATCATGAATTTTTAATGAGGTATAGAAAGGAGGAGAAGAGTCATAATTATCCTCCACCAAAGGTCCCATTATGACAGTTGTTTTTTTCATCTTGGAGGTTGAATGAGCTTGTGGGATGAGATGAAGGTTCAAGATGCAAAATTATGGAGAGGTTTCTTTTGAAATCCTCATTCTTAACTAGCTCTAAAAAATGTATAGGTATTTTAATCTTTTGAATCTCATTCTCAAAGATAAAAGAGGAGTGAGGCTTCAAAATCTCCTTAACTTATGGGGTAGGCATCTTAACCACATCCTGGGTTTTTTTTGTCTATTTTTTTTTGTTTCTATCTACCACACTCTTAACAAGATGCTCAGTTCTAGTAGGTTGATCAGGGATGTCAGGATTTCCCTCTTTCTTCTTGGACCTTAGGTTGCATCTATTTGGATGGCCACTGATTCTTTCCCCTTTGCTCAACTCATTTAGTTGGCTTCCTTTGAGAGCATATTCATATGCATATTGAGTTAAAGGAGGGAATTAAGAGGTGTCACCAAGACAATGGATTTCAGGATCATCATCTTCTTCCTATCCTTCTTCATCGGTAACAAGGTTATTTTGGAGAGGGGCTTGGATTTTTTTATCATCCCTATCCCTATTTCTTTGATCTCTTTGGATGATTTGAGGGGCATTATTTGGTCTTCTGAAATTACCCCTATTATCAACACTCTATGGGTTCCTATAGCTCTGCCTTCCTTCAAATTTCAATTTATCCATTTCAGCAGAAAGTGATTTCACCAGTTTTGTCAACTCATCCACTTGAGGGTGGCCAACAAAGGAATCATAGGTTGAAGCTTCATACCTACCTCTCCTTATGTCTCTATCAGATTTACTCCTAACCTTGTCAGCTACCAATATATTAGACTCTACTTGAAGGGTTGCATCTTGCATATGAGCTAAAGAGGTAGCTCTTCTTTCTCTCAACAGGAGGACAAACTTAGGGTCACCAGCACTGGCATAAGTAATTTTAGCAGAGGTTTCTGTAGGATTTTTTTTCAGTAGGAATATTATTGTACATCTTATTAAATCTTTTTGAGAAGTCTAAAAACAATTCCCCCTCTTCTCTCTTAAGTGACCCAAATTCTGTAATATAATAAAGGAAATATTTTTTACCCCCCCAATGTATTAAGAATTAATCATCCAGAGCCTAAATCCAATCAATAGATCTAGGAGTTAAGCCCCTGAACCATTTACTAGCCTCACCATCAAGGCTCTATACAAAAACTCTCATCCACACATATTCAATTTCAATGTTATGATTATCTGCATAACTATAAAAAGTTGAAAGGTACTCTTTTGTAGTTATGTCTTCCTCCTCTGTGAACTTGGGAATGTACTTAAGGTAGTCTCCAGTTGGGAGAGAATTCATAGGTTGAGGTAAAACAAGAGGGGCATATCTAGCAGCCACTATGGCATCCATTATGTTTCTAGAAGGATTACCACTTGCCATTGGGATGTGAATTGTAGGAGAACCAGGGGGAGATGGAGTTTGGACTGGTAGGACTGGAGTTGTGCTTCTAGGGGGAAATGGAAATAGTTGAGTGTTGCAGGAGAATAATATGGAGTTCATAGGAAAAGAATTTCCCCCCTCTTTAGATAAAAAAACTTTGATAGGAGGAGGAGTAGGAAAACCCAAAGTGGGAAAATATTCTAAGCTCCTAGGTCTAAACCACTTAACAATATCAGGGGAAACAAGGGTGTCGAAAATTTCTCCTTCCAAATGAAGAATAGAAGGGGGGAGTTCAACAGGAAATCATTCAAAATTTAAACTTCTGGAAACTCTAACAGATGGTATAAAAGGAGAATTAGATGCAACTACTGGAGTTTTAAAAGAATAATCATGTAAATTACCAGAATCACCTAGTACAACAGTTGAAATCCCTTCTTGAGAGGTCTTTCCTTTCTTGATAATATTTTTTGGGCTAGCTTCAAGTGTTTCCAGAGGCAGCTATGGGGTAGACCTTGTGTGTCTCCCTTTGGGAGAAACAACTGTAATAGTGGAGTTTCCAGGTGCAAGTTGCAAGTTGCAATCTTCAAGGTACTGATTTCTAATGCACCTTCAAAATAAAAATTTATTTGTCATTCAATCCAAGGGAAATTTATTCAATCTGTTCCCCAAAAATGGCACCAATAATTTTATCACTGATATTCACCCTCAGACGGCAAGAGGATAAGACCAATACCCATAAAAATGTTTGTGGAGGTAGGTTTATGAGTGTAGGTCAAATGGAAAAAACTCAGTACACGAATGTTTCAACACAGAAACTGGACAAGCAATGCATACGGAAATGAGGTCCTCATTAACTCCAGTCAGTGGTTTAAGGTTAAAGATGACTAGAGGGAAGACTTAGTGATAAAGGTGGACAACTCTGCCATGGGAATCCAACTTTCAAGCAGCTTGGTGAAGAAAAACTTAGGCACAAGAGCACTCTTGAACTTAAGTTTCAGACACTGAAATATATCACAACAACATAATAATCAAGCCTCCATTACTATGTGACCATAACAACTTGTCTGGATCCTCCATGCATGAGCATTTCGGCATAATAAGAAACAAGATAAAAAATAAGTTGACTAAACCTGGTCACAGTAATACTGTAATAAAACCTAAATTACAATACAACTACAATCCTCGTCTATATCCTCCATGCATTAGTTCTTCAACACAGATTAAACAAGATGATGAAAGAAACTGATTTCTATTAATGTGAAAGTATCAAGTCTCATACAAAACCAGGGAAAAACTCTGTTATCAAAATATTACAAAATAGGGAGATCTGCTCAACCAGTTGACGACCATAACAAAATATTGAACTAATTTATTTATAATCGGCTCAGTTCACAACTGCCAGGAGTGTGATCTGCCCATCGCATTCAAAGATTTACGTCTATGAATCATTTTGTCAGACTGTGCATGTTTCCTCTTGTTAGATGCAAACCCGGTTCAGTATAGGCCTGGAAGAAGAAACCATCCATTGTTGTACCTTGGGTTGACAACTCTATTTCCTTAGCCATAATTTCCATGCTTTCTATTTATGGAATGATTTTAGGTTTTAGCTACTAGTCCCTGCTCATTAAATGAATCCTCCTTGGGATTGGAGTGTGGTTAGAAGACTAGCGGGTGACCACCTGTCGCTGTCAGAAACAATATTATATGCACACATGATTTCGGGGCCGCGGGAAGAGGTTTAGGTCCACATCTCTTTCAGGCTCGAAATGCACCCTCCTCCACCATGTAGCCTCTCTACAAAATGTTGGTTAGGATTTCAGCCTGCTCAAGGCCTTTTATCAGCTGAGCATGTTGTGGCCCTAAAATCATTTGAGTTTATTGATCTAAACGGGATATGAGATCTGGGCGCATCGACTATTTTATCACCCCCGCCAAATATTTTATCCGCCTGCCAACTTTGGAACCCTTCCAATTGCACTTGGAGATAACACTACATCAAACTTCATAGGGGATCATGACTGCTGCAGACTGCAATTTCTCACTCGCATGAGTTGATAGATGTTACTCGTGACTATGGAAAATTTTATGTGATAACACTGTGGGCAACTTCTGCTACTCCCCCTGACCTTTTGAGTCAAAAGACTCTATCACGCACTCCTTGCGGACGAACTTCCTTTAAGATATATCCCTAGACCTTTCTGAGTAAAAATGGAATCTATCACACACACCTTGCAGACTTTATGCACTCCTTGCACACATATAAGTTTCACATTATCTCTTCTTGGATTATGAGTCGAAAATAGACTCTGTCAATGCACTCTCTATGGACCCTATGCACACTTGCACTTGCTTGTAGAAGAGAAGCAATTGAAACTTTTCTAAATATTCATAGATTCATACATTCAACCATGTAGATGCATTCATAAACACAAGATCAAGAAATAACAAAGAATTGAAAATAAACAAAAAGTATACCATTCATTCATCCAGATAGACACAACAACACCAGACATTTAGGACAATTCTCATACATTTGGGACAATTCCTATGTTATATTCATTCAACTAGAATATACATGTGTTCATAAACTTCTTCTTAGTAGCTCTCAACTCTCAGCTACAATGGAAACAACTCTCAATAACTAGAGTGCAAACAACCTCTTATGAAAAATGATACAAAAATTTATACAAGAGGGGCTCTTCGAGCTCTTCCCTCCAACTACTTTAGAGCTATCCTATCGAATTAAAAGATATCAATTACTTAGAATTTATTACAATAAATATATGTGATAGACAAATAAGATCGAACACATTGAATATGTATTTCATTTAGCTTCATTAAAAGAAAATACATTCTTCGATGCCCTCATGAAATCATCCAGCTCCAAAACATTAAAGAGGTTCTTTAATTACAATCCTTTAAAAAGATTTGTGTGATACACCTTCTTTAAAAATTTTAAATTCACTTCAAAATGTGCATTGACGCTTAGTTGTCCTTTGATCATGCTTTGTTGGCGATGCTCCTGCATCATGAGACAAGGATATAAATAAGTAGTACTTAGGCGATATAGAAGAGAGAGACAAAGTGGGGCGGATATAAAGACATACACAAAGGAAGAGAGAGTTGTAAGTATTGTATGAGTCATTAAGCCGGTGAGCTAGGGAAGGAGTGAGATACTCGATCCCGAGGGTTAGATCGCAGGCTGACGAGCCTGGTGCAATCTAGTCAGCCTCGCAGGGATTGAGGAGCCCATAGAAAAAGGGTGAGACCTAAGATTGTAAACACGTGGGACATTATATTTATGAACCATAATAAAATATTGAGAGCCAAATATTTGTGGACGTATCCCAGGAGGGGGTGAACCATGGTAAAACCTGTGTTATGTGAATGAGTGTATTATTCTTTATGTTGATTAACTGTTTAATGTTAGATGAATGAATTAACTAGTTATATCTAGTATTCCACATGCATGAATTTAATGATTGTTATAATTAGATGCAGATTGAATGAATAAATATTACATAGTACAATTGCATATCTCTGCACATTCCCAGGTTGCAAACACCTGAGTATTGCATCCACCCATAGAGATATCTCGAGTGAGACTGCGCAGTACACTCGGTGTGTTGTGTTCCTTCTGGTCTACTAGAGGAACCGATAGTTTTAAAGGGATTTTGTTGGGAGCTTATCAAATATGAACCAGGGTCAATATATGATGTTAAGGTAGGATCAAAATAAACCATAAAGAATCCTCAAGACCAATAGAAGAGTATAAATCCAACATGTTGTTTTCACTAAGTTTTGAGAAGTTTGAATTTTGTCCCTTTCTCTTTCTATTGAGGCGATTATGAGCATCCTGAGTTGCCTCTGTGAGTTATGAGTTGTTCTTAGCCTTCTCTGTATCCTTTTTGGATCATTCCTTCCCACAGAGAGATTTTTGGACCACCAAAAGATTTAATCAATCAACAGATAAGTGAGGGAAGAGTTCCCTCACTTTGTCCTTTTCAATCCACTTTTCCTTGCTTAGATGTGTTCCCTTTAAGCCTACTCGAAGATAATCAACATCACCCCTGCATGAAGTCCTCATCCTTCTGTCCAGGATGATATATTCCTATAAATCATTCAAGTACTCGGGATCCATCCATGATCTTCCTATAACTTCCTCATCCTGATCCATGATCACAAGAGGATAAAAATGTTCAAGTTCTCTACGTTTACAACTCAGTAAATCTACATATAAGGTGGAATATCCAGAAGAAAATAATTGGTACCACTTTTCTCCAAGATAGTGAAGGGTCGATAACAAATGGGCTTGAGTTTCTTGCCTTCACCCTTCAATATATCCTTGTTGATGTGAATCCATACCCAGTCTCCAACCTGGAACTGATGATCAACCTTGTGCTTTTCATGCCGAGCTCTATACTATGCTTGAATTTTATCCAATTGTTCCATGACTTCCTGGTGCACCTGATGGATCCTCTGGATGAAATTTTGGGTTGTGCCCTTTGTTCTTTCTTCATTTACATCGACATATCTCCCACAAATAAATTCCAAGGGAACCTTGGGTAGGTACTCGAAACATGTCGCAAAAGGTGAAATATGAGTGGAGGAATGTAAGGCTCGGTTTTAAGCATGCTATACATAGGGTATTTTTTCATCCCATAAATTGGGATGTTTGTTGGAGTAGCCTCGAAGAAAAAGTACCATTATTCAGTTTACCACCTCTTTTTTTTCGTCAGTCTATGGATTTAAAGTAGTGCTATTCTTCAATTTGGTGTCCATCATTCTCCACAAGCTTGTCAAAAAATCCCCAAGGACTCGAGTATCTTGATCTAAGATAATGGATGTGGGTAACCCAAAGTGAACCCAAACATACTGAAAGAAGAGATTAATAGTTTTCTCAATAATGATCTTCTTTCTACATGGAATCAAGATACACATCTTGTTGAACCTATCCACTACAACATATATATAGTCATGACCCCCTTTTGACATTGGTAAACCCCCTACAAAATCCATGGAGATACTTTCCAATGGATGGGATGGAACAAGAAGTGGTGAGTATAGCCCTAGTTTTCTATTAGTGGCTTACAAGTAGAACACATCAAACACCCCTTTACATATTTAGGTACAATTGCTTTCATCTAATTCTAGTAACAAAACCTCTACAAATGAGCCATAGTTTTTCCTACCCCAAAATTCCAAGACACAAGAGAAGTCTGATCTCCTCATATTACATGGACTCATTCACTTGTAGGAATACATAGCTTTCCAAGATGGTAGAGTAGTTTTCCCTACAGGAAATAGTTCTCTACTTGTGCACCATGGGTTAGCTTCTCATATAATTCTTTAAGATCTTCATCAATGGCATATTGTTCCATATAGCTATCATGAGATAAATAAGTATTTTTCAAAATAATAGAAGAAACAATAGGAGGTCTAGAAAGCATATTGGCTACCTTGTTACTTGTACCCTTTTTGTACTTGATTACCAAATGAAATTGTTGTAGAAAACCCATCCATCTGTAGAGTCGAGATTGTTGCAGTTTGGTCTATGCTTGGAGGTACTGTAAGGTTTGTTGATCTGTATGCATGATTTTTTCCTTCCCTAACAAGTAGTGCTTCCATTTATTTACGCTTTGAACTAATGCATACAACACTTTATCATATGTAGGATAGTTAACAGTAGCTTGGTTATAATTTTCAGAGTGGTAACATATAGGATTACGATATTGCATCAAAACTGCACCCATAGCGTATCCGCTGGCATCTTTATCGATCTCAAAACACTGTTGAATATTTGGAAGTGCTAATACTAGTGCGGTATTGATCTTGTCCTTCAAAGTGTCGACAGAGTTTTGTTGCTTTCCTTCCCACTATAAAACATTCTTCATACTAGTTAAGGCATGCAAATGATTTTCTATAAAGGATAAATTTGAAATGAAGCTCCTCCAATACTAGACTGCACCTAAAAAGCTTCAGACCTCGACTACATTTTTTGGCTCAGGCCAGTTTACAATTACATCAATTTTGAAAGGATCAATTTTTAATTGTCCTCCTCCTACAATATGACCTAAGTATACAAGTGCAATATGACCTAAGTATACAAGTGCAGTCTTGCCAAATTCACATTTAGACAATTTTACATATAACTTTTCCCTTTGCAAAGTATCTTATACTTGCTTTACATGCCTCACATGTTCATACCAAGTCCCTCTAAAAATAAGAATTTCGTTTAAATATACAATCACAAAGTCATCTAGGAAAGGCTTGAATACATCATTCATCGTAGACATGAAATTTATCAAAGCATTACAAATCCCAAACAACATAAATAACCACTCAAACAATCCTTGTTTGGTTTTAAAGGCAGTTTTCCATGCATCCTATTCTGCGACCCTGATTTGATGGTATCCATTGTGCAAATCCAACTTAGTGAAATAAACAACATTATTTAATTGATCAAGTAAATCATCTATACGAGGAAGAGGGTATCGAGTTTTCACCTTGATTTTATTTAAGGCCTGGTAATCGACACACATTCTCCATGTTCCATCTTTCTTTGGCACCATCACGATCATAGAACCAGAACGAGATGAATTGGGTTTGATGACCCCTTGATCCAATAAGCCATGTACCTGCTTCCTGATCTCTATCATCTCCACAAATGACACCCTATAAATTCCCACATTAGGAAGAGGAGAATCCTGTTGTAGATGTATCTCATGTTGGATTTCCCTCTTAGGAGGTAACCCATATGGTTCCTGAAAAATATCATCATACTTAGAAACAATATCAACTAATTCCTTCTTATGGGAAGGATCACATCCTTGGAAATCATCGAATGCCTCGACATATTTCTCTCTTACGACCATGAGTACATATCTCTTATTAGTGTTTATGAGTCTTTTCATTTTCCCTGCACTAACAAGTGTTGTATTTACCCTCATGTTGTGAGCTCTAACAATATATTTCACTCCCCCCTTAGTAAGGTGGTATTTGTTCTCATGAAGAAAGAAGACTTCTTTTCTATCATAAAGATAAGGACTTCCCAATGCTATGCCACATATATCAAGTGGTACAACATCCAAATCCACTTCATCAATCAACTTTGAAGAAATAGAAAATCTGACCCTACATTGTATTGTGACATTAAGTTTTTCTTTATCACATACCCAACCAAGAGGATAAGGCTTTAGATGTGGCTTCATTTCAAGACCTATCTTCTTGAAAAGTGATTCAAATATTAATTTTACTTGGGAACCCAGATTAAATAATGTATCTATCTTAGTGTGTTTATATATAACTCTTATGTGAAATAATTCATTCCTCTTTCGTTCATCAACATGAGATTCATTATTGGAACTTGAACTAGCATCAAGGGAATATTTACCTTGTACTCCAACCATTGTGATCTTTCCTTCATCTCTTGAATCAGAACCAAGATCTTGTTGCACTGTAGCAACATTTTTTGTCTTCCCTTTTCCACCGAACTATTTCGGTCTCTTCTTTGGATGTAGTTTCCAACAATGTTCATCATCCTGACCGATTTTCTTGCAATAAGTGCAAGATGGATTTCCTCCTTCTCTCCTCACTGTGGCGATCTTCTTGTCCTTCCTTTTAAACTTCTTGAAAGGTTTGTGTGGGAGATTGGAAATTTTCATTGTTGGATATTCTTGAACATTCTTTCCCGTGTTCTCAAGGTGAGTGGCTTGCACAAAAACTTCGTCAAGGCTAGTGGGGTTAAACAAGAGAAAAGTATGATGAATATAACTATGAAGTGCACCAATATAATTCATTAAAGTTTCATAAGAATCCAAAGGAATGTTTAATGCAAGATATTTCTTCCTAAATTCTTCTGTGAAACTTTATACAGTTTGACCTTTACTTTGCCTTAAATTTTGTCATTCCATCATTGCTTTATGTAAATACCCTAATGGATAAAATTGCTTCCTTATCATTGATTTAAATTCTGACCATGAGGAAAGAATATTACCACACTTACTTCTATACTGAAGCTTGCTTTCCCACCATACGAGTGTGATTCCTTCCAACCGAAGAGAAACCAATTGCACTTTAACTTCCTCTTCATCAATATGTTGAACACGAAAATATACTTCAACCTATCGGATCTAATTATCTAGATTTTCAGGATTAGCATCTCCATTAAACATAGGTAAAGAAAATTTCACATCAAGCTTTAATAATGGTTTCTTAAAAGAGGCTTTATGTCTATCATTATGAGAATGATGAGAATGATCATAGGAAGAAGAACTAGAACTTGAAGGTGAAGATGGAGGCCCGGGATGATCTCCTCCAACCCCTTGGTTTACTGAAACATCATCATCAACATGTTCTTCCTTTTTCTTCCCTTTCCTCTTCAGTCTCTTCTCGTAATATTCATACATTTTTTCGACCATTTCTCACATGCGATAAAATACCATGTGAAATTTTTTCTCCTGTTCATCACACTTGTCTTGTTCTACCATTTTCTTCCTTCGGGACGCACAACAAAATTCGGGATTGAGAGTATTAAGAGTTCCTTCACCCTTCTTATGCTTGGCCCTAGAAATCATTCACACTCAACAATTCAAGTCAAAGACAACTGCTCTGATACCAACATGATCCAAGATATTTTCATCGAGTGACTTATAAAGAATTTCATTAAATCAACATAAATTAAAGTGCACCATTAAAGAAGGAAAAACTCAATAATGAAAAGACATAAGCATCAAATCTGAACACAAAACTTGATAACAGAGTTCGTCCCTAGTGGACTATGTCTCTGGGTCCTGATCTCAAATGGGTAGGATTTTCATTAACTCAGCAAAATAATTTGGCAAAATACATAAGTATACCTCATTCTGAAATCAAGCTGCAGAAATAATGCTCATATAAAAAACAATACAGCACCACTGAATTCGTGGCGTCAAATTACCCAAAAAATGACTGTCTCCATGCCTCGATCTGACTCTGGCCCTCCTAGGCCCAAGGAAAAATTTGTCTTGGTTTCTGTGCCCCTGAAACCTGCAATAAATGTCTGTACTTTCCTCAATTTGCATGCCCTAGCTGTACCGCATGCATCCCTCTCTCCCCGAGCTCTGGGTGGATTCTCTTTTTAAACATTTTTCATGTGTATTATTAACAACACAGTTTGTTGGCTTGTTGGTTTGGGTGTGAATGTTAAGGCATAGTAGAGGGAGGAGGTCTCAGGGTCAAACCCACGGGCCTCCCCCTTTTAGTTTGGTTTGTTTTAAATATATATAAATATAAACAATGTTGTTCCACCAAATTTGGCGGTGGCTCTATCCAATTCTCTAACGATTAATATGTGCTTGGATTTGGCGTGGGCAGTTAGATTTGGTGGACCCGCCAAACTAATTTTTTTCCAAAATTCGGATACGGGCTGTCATTAGGCATTTTCCCATTGCCACATGGAAACCTCCCATTCGACCAATGCTCTATCATCCTGCCTTGTCAACTCCACATCATCGTACAGAAGACACATCATCATGCAAATGCCACTTCACTACCAACTCGTTATGCCATGTGAGAAAATCCTATTGGTCCATGGATTGGTCCAGAAGTGCCAAATCTAGGTGACACGTGGCAACCTCTAGTGTTTCCATGTCACCATGCTAATGTCAACATGACACGTGTCACCTCCTACTCCTTCCATGTATGTTGTACAAATGTTGACGTCAATAGTATAGATGTTGACTCAGCCCCTACAGATTAGGCTAGGTTGACCAAACTTTGACCATGAATATCTTTCGATCCGTAACTCCGTTTGATGAGTTGTGTGCATCGTTAGAAATCTTGCGACGTGCTCTTTGCGATAATGTCATTTTCATTGAGTTTTGAGAACTTTGAATTTTTTCCCTTTCTCTGTCTGTTGAGGCCATTTTGAGCGTCCTGAGTTGCCTTTGTGAGTTATGAGTTGTTCTTAGCCTTTTATGGATCCTTTTTGGATCAATGTGCATATTCCTTACAAATTTAATGGTATGGATATTTCATTTTTGTTCCAATGAAAAATAATCCTCTATCCTACCCTATTTAGTATTCTTTTGAAACCATTACGACCCTTCTCGAGAAGTCTAATTATAATAGGGAATTTTGGATTTCCACGATGCATACAGAGTACCCGTTCCTTATTTAAATCTTCATGCCTCTTGGGGGTTCTTCATGTTCCACTATGACTCTCAAAGGGGGATGATCAATGATCTACCGATTGGAAAATCATTGTTACCCTTCCCTGGTCTTGACATTGGTTTTTTTCTTTAATTTTGATAATTTCAACATTCGAGGATGATTTCTCACATGATTACTAGTGTTTTGGGTTAGGTTTTTGTCATTTATCCCTTTTTGAGTGAGCTCTCTCCTAGTGATAAGAATCCTAAATATGCACAGTTTGTTGGTAGAGGTAACACCAAATTTTTCCTTATGTAGTATTATCTTGTCTCACAGACCCTTGTTGATGTTTATCTCAACAAATATTTGGGAATATGTGAATACACCCAACATGGTCCATTCAATGTTTGTATTTAAGTAGTCGTCCAATGTATTCATGATATCTTCAAAAACTAATAAATGTAAAAAATGAAGAGGTAAATTTTGGAAGCAAACTCAAAATCTAATTTTGGTAAGAGAGATAATGGTATGGTAGAAATATAGGACCTGTGGGATAACGTAAATAACCTATTTTCCCCAAAACCATGAACTCTCCTAAAAAAAAATCTACTAATAAACTAGTTTTTAAAACTAAACAATAAAGAAACCTTTCAAGCATTATATATAACTCATAGTGCTTGTCCTTTACATCAAATATATTTACTTGTACAAGTCCAATGTAAGAGGATAGAAACCATTTAATATATAAATTAAAATAAACGATTGATAAATTGAGTGTAGCTTTGATACCTCTATCTTAGATGCCTCCAATTTTTCCATACCTACAAATTTCTCCACAATATATGTACTAGGCATAGGAGGAATCAAACAAACTAAAGTAGTGGTTTTGTTTTTGACAACATCATGGAAAGAAACAATCTTTGAGGATGAAGTAACTTCACTACCCATAAATCCTCCATGTAGGTACAAAAAAAAATTAAGAATGATATCATTGTATATCTTGTAGTAAAAAAGAAGAGAACAATCATCAAGTTGTTTACCTTTAAATGAAAGTCACTACTAGTCCATAAGGATCCCCTACATGGGCTCCAATTTGTTCTTTATGATGCAAGAGCATCTGGCAGTAAAGATTAATATTTACCTCATGGCTCGCAAAAATTTACCAAGGGAGTGGGTTCCCTAATTTATTTTATTATATTTGTATTAAATTACGAAATGTCTCTAGAAGACATTTTCATTTAGTTCATTTGATTAGATATCAATTTTTTTGTCATAGGTGTTAAGTCTATTGCTAAATATGAGGAACAAATCTTTACTTTAAACATGCGTTAATATAAATCAGGATTCATTTGTTTGTGAGATATCTAAGGGCTCGAGATATAATGAATTCTTTGGAAAAGGAAGAGGGAGAGAGTGTGTGAGATTTAATATGTAAAAGTGTGGATTGCATAGGTCCAAGAGACCAAGAAGGAAATATATTTCTTGTGTAAATTTACTCCATTGATAAAAATAAAGAACAGAGCGTGTGGTGTTGTCGCACTTTGTGGTTGCATTTTGTCATGTTGTGTGTTTGAATTGTTAAAATCTATGTATAAGCTATCTTGGAAGAGTGATGTGCTTATGATACTGCAAGAAAGACCACGGACAATTAATTTTAATTAAGTTCTAAAATTATATTTAAAATAATATTTCCTTAGTATTTGTCTTCGCAGGAACAAACAATCATGATTTGGCATAATAGAACACCTTGTAAAGATCTACGACAAGTTATTATTGTTGCAGGATTATGCCTACACAGTAACCCATGACACACCCACATTGTTTGTTGAATTTCATGGAGAATTGTCTATGACAAATTTCTTCAACATTGTTCATTGATGCTTCCATGCAGAGGTATATCCGTGTAGTGGTAATTTTGCACAAAGTTATCTATGACTAAGCGCAATTCAACACTATAGAAAAAAGTAAATTTGAAGTTCATGTTCTTGTTGATCCGAGGCCAAATGAGCAGTCTGAATATTGACTGCAACAAAGTGCTCAAATCTCTATGATTGTGCGTTGAGGTAGGTGGTATTTTCCATCATTTTTTGTATAAGAGAAATATTGTATCTAAGGAATCATGCCACCCATCCAAGGAGGCAAAGATACGAATGTGGTAACTGATGAGTTACGCTACGAGATTAGGCCCATCCAAGAAAGGATGGAGGCCATGAAGACAACGCAGAGGAGAGAACCTGACATAGAATATGTAAGTGAGAGTGAATATATAGGCTCTGATGAGGAAATAGAAGGAGCTCTAGGAGGAGAAATAACATAAGAACAACTAGTAAGAATGGTCACAAGAGTTGGATCTAGGCCTAAGATGGAATTTCCCATGTACGAAGGTAATTTAAATGTTGATGAATTACTTGACTTAATAAATTCCATGGATACATATTTTGATTATGAAGAGGTAGAAGAGGAGAAGAAGGTGAAGCATGAAGTGACTAGGATAAAAGTACATGCAACTCTATGGTAGGATGATTTGCAGGAAGACAAAAGAAGAAAGGAAAACCTCAGATCAGGAGTTGGGATAGAAAGGTGTCCAAATTTAAAGGTAAGTTCATGCCTAAGGATTATCATTTGAATTTGTTTAGACAATTGAAAAAACATAAACATAAAACTATGACAATAAAAGAATACACAAAGGAATTATATAGGTTGAACATTAGAGCTGGTCACATTGGGGAAGATGTTGAGAAGGTTGTTAGATACATAAATGGTTTGAGGTATGAAATTCAAGATGAAATCAGCCTTTTGTCCCTGATAATTTTTTAAGATGCATACCAATCATCTTTGAAGGAGGAAGAGAAATTGGTGAGAAAGAAGATCCATAGAAATAGAGGAAGGATTTTAGTAGGAGGAAAAGGACAATCTAATAGAGGAATATTTCAACCTCAAAAAGAAGAGGCAGGAAGTTCAATTAGTAGGTCATAGAGAGGAGGACAATCAAGAGGTAGAATATTTGTCTCAAGAGGTAAAGGAAGAGACAGAGAAATGAGATGTTATACATGTGGTAAAATAGGACACATGTCATGGAACTATCCAGAGAACAAGGAAACAAATAAGAGGAATGCACATGTTGTAGAAACAAAGGAAGAATATGTGAATGCAATATCAAAAAAATAGGCTCGATAGGTAGGGGAATCATTGTTATTGAAGAGAGTTTTGGTTAAGGAAGAAAAGGAGGTTCATGAACCAACTCAAAGGAAAAGTTTGTTCAGGACTATATGTAAGTCAATAGGTAAGTGCTATAAAATTGTCATTGATAGCGGTAGCACAAACAATTTGGTTTCCACAAAGATGGTATAGAAATTGAGATTGCAGAGGATAGTACATACCACTCCCTAAAGAGTGTCTTGGTTGTAGAAGGGACATAAGATTTTGGTGAATGAACTGTGTAAAGTGGAATTCTAGATTGGTAGCTACAAGGATGAGTTGTTATGCGATATAATGCACATGGACGTCTACCATATTTTTTTGGGAAGGTCATGGCACTATGACAGTAAATCCATCAATGATGGTATAAGGAAAACTTATTCTATAAAAAAGAATGGGAACAAACATGTGTTGTTTCATTTGAAGGATGAGATAATCAAGCAATAAATTGGTCCAAGTGTACTATTAATAAGTGGGAAGGATCTGCTGCAAGAAGTCAAGAAAGAATAAGAGATACATTTTTCCTTAATTGGTAAGACAAAGGTAATACTCACTAATACAAATATGGATGATTTACCTATAGAAGTTAAATTTATGCTTGATAAATTTGTTGATAATATGGTAGATGACTTACCAAATAATTCACATTTTGTGAGAAGTATTAGCCATCACATTGGTTTAATACCTAGAGAAATTTTTTCAAATAAAGCATCCTATAGAATGACTCCATAAGAGAATGAATAGATTAAAAGGAAGGTACACAAGCTATTAGATAAAGGATTGGTGAAGGATATTCTGAGTCCATCTGTTGTACCAACAGTACTCATCCCTACAGAAGGAAAAACTACTGATAAATTTGAAGAAATGCAAATTTTATGAAGAGACAGATGACATATTTTGTGTTTGTAGTATATGAAGAAGGTTTGAAGATGGACCCAGAAAATGTTCAAGCAATTGTGAATTGGGCAACCCTGAGAAATGTATTTGAGGTAAGAAGTTTTCGTGGACTTGAAATTTTTTATACAAAGTTCATTAGAAGTTTCAGTTAGATATTTGCACCTATTGTGGAAACTATGAAAGAAATAAAACAACCATTCAGGTGGACTGAAGCAATTGACATAAATTTGAAACTATTGAAGAAAAATATTACTAAAATTCCTATGTTATCCTTTCCAAGCTTTGATAAATTCTTTCAAGTTGAGACTGAAGCTAGTGGGAATTCAATAGGATCTCTCTTGATCAGGAGAAAATACCAATTGCATATTTTAGTGAAAAATTAAATGAGGAAAAACATAAATATTCCTCTTATGACAAGTAATTTTATGTAATTTTTCAAGCATTGAAGAAGTGGAGGCATTACCTCACACCCAAGGAATTTTTTTTGTATAGTGACAATCATGCATTACAATTTATAAGTAGTCAACAAAAATTGAATCAAAGAGATGCCAAGTGGGTTGAATTTCTGTAGAATTTTACATTTATAATTAAACACACAAGTGGTAAGACTAATAAGGTTGTTGATGCTTTGAGTAGAATTAATTTACTTTTGCAAGAATTTCAATTCATCACTTTAGGATTTGATGGTTTAAAAGAAATGTATCAATATGGTGTAGGTTTCAAGGATGCCTATCTAGCTTGTGAAAATCCCATTATTGGTAACATAAATCAATGGTTGGACTACATATTACAAGAATGATTGTTGTTCAAGAATTGTAAATTATGCATAACAAAGTGTTCAATGAGGAAAAATATAATCTAAGAAAAACACAATGGAGGGCTGCCAGGAAATTTTGGACAAGGTATCAACTTTGCTTAGGTAAATGCTTTTTATTATTAGCTAGGTATGCAAAATAAAGTGAATAATTTTGTGGAGAAGTGCAGAATTTGTCAGCATGCTAAAGGGAGAAGTCATAATACAAGGTTCTATCAGCCACTACCCATTCCAAACAGGCCATGGGAAGCAGCGAGTATGTATTTTGTGTTGGGATTTCCAAGAAAACAGAGAGGTAATGATTCAATCTATGTTGTGGTAGATATATTTTCAAAAATGGATCATTTCATTTATTTTACCAAGACTAGTGATGCGACAAATGTTGCAAATTTGTTCTTTAAAGAGGTTGTAAGGTTGCATGGTTTACCCAAAATTATAGTTTCTGACAAAGACACTAGATTTGTGAGACACTTTTGGAGAACCTTATGGAAAATGCTTGGTACTAATATCATATTTAGCTCATCCTATCATCCATGGACTAATGGATGGACCGAGGTAGTAAATATAAGTCTGGGAAATATTTTGAGAATCCTTGTGAATGAGAACCCTAGGTAGTGGGATTAGATGCTTTCTCAAGATGATTTTGCATATAATGACTCACTAAATAGAAACACATGGATGATTCCATTCCACATTTTATATGGAATTCATCCTAGGAGAGCGTACGAGTTAAGGAATTTGGGAAAGCATGAATTAATAAGTGTTGATGGTGAGGATTTTGTAGTGAGTATACAAGAGTTGCAGGAAAGGGTCATGAGAAATTGCAAGAGAGCAACCACATGTATAAGCAGTGAACAAACATGAAGAGAAGACCATTGTATTTTGAGGTTGGTGATTTGGTCATGGCATATTTGAGGAAAGAGAGGTTTTCTGTAGGGACTTATAACAAATTAAAGATTAAAAATATTGGACCATGTAAAATTTTAAGGAATTTTTTTTCTAATGTATATGAAATAGAACTTTCAAGTGGTAGTGGAATTTCTCCAATCTTTAATGTTTCATATTTGTATCCCTTCAAGGAAACAATGGATGTTTCAGTAGATGAACCTATAAGTGATGAAGATCATACTGTAGAATGTAAACAACAACTACCCTGAGTAGTGAAAAAGGAAATTGAGGTAGTATTGGATAAGAAGGTATTAAGGAAAACCAAAGGCAGGGAGCATTTTCAGTACTTGGTCAAATGGAAAGGTCGGCCATCAGAGGATGATACTTGAATGAAAATAGTAGAAATATCTAAGTATGGTGTAGACCTTGAAGACCTGATGAATAGTTCTTTTCTTCCCTGAGAGTATGATGCAGAAGCATCTGGCATTAAATATTAATATTGACCTCATGGTTCACAAACTTTTACCAAGGGAGTTGGTTCCCTACTTTCTTTTATTATATTTCTAATAAATTAAGAAATGTCTATAGAATACATTTTCGTTGAGTTTGTTTGATTAGATATCAATTTGTTTGTCATAGGTGTTAAGACTGTTTCTAAATGTTAGGAACATATCTCTAGTTTAGGAATTGTTTAAGATAACTCAGGATTCATCTGTTTGTGATCTATTCGAGGGCTCGAGATATATTGAATTATTTGTAGGAGTTAAAGGGATCGAGTGTGTGATATTGAATATGTAAAAGTGTGGATCCCATAGGTCCAAGACACCATGAAGGAAAGAGCTTTCCTATGTGAATTTACTCCTTCATTGATGAAAAGAAAGAACAAAGTGTGTGGTGTTGTCACACTTTGTTGTTGCATTTTGTCGTATTGTGTGTTTGAATTGTTAAACTCTATATAAGATATCTTGGTAGAGTGATGAGTTTATGATACTGTAGGAAAGACTGCGTGTAATTAATTTTAGTTAAGTTCTAAAATTATATTAAAAATAATATTTCTTGAGTATCTGTCTTCAAAAGAATACTCAATCATGATTTGGTGCAGTATAACACCTTGTGAATATCTGCTAAAAGTTAGTATTGTTTCAATATTTTGCATGCAAAGTAATCTATGAGACACCCACATTGTTTTTTGAATTTCACACAGAATTGTTCAAGGTGTTCCTGTTGGTTCATGTTGTTCCTGCAAAAAATAGTTTAACATCCTTCTCATCTGTACTGCTTGACAAGTTGGGCTTGTAGTTGCGATGTACTCTTCTTATGCTGAATAAAGTGTTACTATGGGTTGCTTCCTTGATTCCCATGAAACCATACCTATTCCAAAATAAAATGTGTACCCTGAGGTGTTTTTTCTGTCATCAATTATGCCTCCACAATCACTGTCAGTGTATCCAATGAGTATGAAATCTTATGAAGTGGAGTACTTAATGCCAAAATCTTTTGTTCCATTTACATATCTCAGGAATCTCTTTCCTTCCTTCCAATATGATTCTTTTGGAGTTTCCATGAACCTTTAAATTAGGCTCACTCCATACATAATGTTTGTTCGTGTTGTTGTTAGATACATAAGACTACCTAACAGTCTTTTAAACAGTGTGGGATCAACCTTGGACCCTTTATATTCATTTATTAACTTCAATCCTATTATGACAAGTGTTGGTGTTGCTTTTGAATTCACCATATTGAATATTTTCAATATTTCATGTGCATACTTGGACTGTGAGATAAATATGTCAATTTTGGACTAGTGAACTTCTATTCCCCAAAAATATCTCATAAGTCCCATATCAATCATTTCAAATTCATCCTTCATGACTGTCTAGAATTATTCTATGCCAAAATCACCTCTAAATATCAAATCATCCACATATAAACAAACGATTAACATATTACCTTGTTGATTTGATTTGATGTACAGTGTTGGCTCATTTTCACTTCTCTGAAATCCATTCTGTGTGAGATAGAAATCTATGCAACTGTACCAAGCTCTCGGATCTTTCTTTAATCCATACAGTGCTTTCTTCAATATGTATACTTTGTCTTCTTGTCCTGAAACTTCATAACCTTGTAGTTTTTCCACACATACTTCTTCTCCTATGTTTCCATTAAAGAATGTTGAGTTTCATCCATCTGATAAACTAGCCATTTGTACTGCGTGAAAATTTCTAACATAGTTTTACTGTGTCCATTCACACCACTCGTGCAAATGTTTCATTGCAATCAATTTTAGGTTGTTGTGTAAAGCCTCTTGAAACTAACCTTGCCTTGTACTTCTGTACATTTCCTTCTGCATCTTTCTTGGTCTTATAAATCCACTTGACACTTATAACATCATTTTCTTTAGGTACATCATCCAAATTCCATGGTTGATTGTTCTCTATACATATTATTTATTCATCCATGGCTTGTGCCCACACATAATCTTTGACAACTTATTCAAATTTTAATGGATCATCTATATGTGAAAACAGAGAAAAAATTAAAAATGAATTTGTTGCGTCTTCATTATAGATGTCATGCAGACTTCTCATCTTCCTTGATAATAGACTTTCTAAAGTTGGATCTGGAGATGCAGAATTGATTGGACTGCTTGTTGGTGTTTGTTGCACTCTACGTGTAGACTACGCACCTGCTATTCTTACTAGAGTACTTTGCATGGTGATTTGTGTTGTAGTGCCAGATGTAGATGGGACTGCACACTGACTTGTGCATGGTGCTTGCACCATTCAATATTATGTGTCATCATGCTCCATCACGCCAATAATAATCTTTTCTATGCTTCAATCCCATGCCTCATTCTCCACGAACTGAACATCACAACTGATTATGAATTTTCTTGCAACAGGGTCATACAACTTGTATCCTTTTGTCTTTTTAGAATACCCAAAATATATTCATTTTTGTCCTTTGTTGTCTATCTTCCTTCTCATTTCATTTGGAACATGTCCGTATGCGACGCAACCAAAAAAATTTAAGTGCGCCACATTATGGTTTGAACCTGTCTAGGCTTCCTAAGAAACTCTATTCTTCACACTCTTTGTCGGACATCTATTCAATATGTATACTGTATTTTCTACTGCCTCAACCCAATACTCATTTGAAAATTTTTTGGTTGTCAACATATTGTGTGCCATTTCCATGATGGTTCTTTTCTTTCTCTCTACGACACCAATTTGTTGTGGTGTGTATCGCGCGGTAAATTTCCTGTAGATGCCATGAACTTTACAAAAGTTATGAAATTCTCTTGAGATGTATTCTCCTCCTCTCTTTGTTCTTAGAAACTTTATGTAAAAACCACTATGTTTCTCCACGAGTGATTTAAATTGTTGAAAACAACCCAATGCATCAGATTTATACTTTAGGAGATAAATCCATGTCTTTCTTGAGAAATCATCAATGAATGTTAGAAAATAAGTATTTCCTCCTATTGACGGAGTTTGCATTTATCATCTTGTATTTCAGATTGGAATGTTGCATTTATCTATGCGCCATTTTCTCCTTTCTTGATACTGTGTGCACTATTTTCTTCATTATAACTATGTGCTCTTTCTACTGTAAATGTAGTGTCTAAATGTGCACTTTTTCCTTTATCAACAATTTGCGCTATATTCTTCTTTTTAGCTGGATTAAATGACAATGGGAGCATCCTGTTACTTGTCATCTCGATTTTTGCAATAAGAACATTGCTTGGGAATTTATCCATAATCACACAGTGATTATCTTCCATGTAGATTATGTATCCTTTTTGTAGTAGTTTCCTTGTACTCATCAGATTATTCTTCAGACCAGAAACATAATATACATCAGATAATTTTATGTTCTCCTTGTCTGGTTAAAATGTTTATACTTCCTTTCCCTAAGATAGTGATTTGGATATTTGTTCCAAGTGTAACCTTGGTTTGGACTGACTCATCGAAAGTAGAAAACAATTATATGTTTCCTATCATGTGGTTACTGTAGCCTGAATCTATGTACCATATGTCACATGGACTTGCGTGAGCAACATTGGATTCAACTGGTGGCACTATATTAGGCATTTCTATTGCACTAGGCACATCTACAATGTGCGCTATAAACATAGGGCGAGTTTGGTTATTTGCACTGTGTGACTGATCTTAACTTGCTTGTTCTGATTATACCGTCTCTTTCTGCACTCATATGCATAATGTCCATACTTTTTACAGTAATGGCATTGAATATTAGATTTGTCAGTTCTTTGACAACTTAACTCGTTGGTACTTGGGTTTTGACCTCTTCCACCAGTATTTCCAAGATTTCTATTGCATCCACTTCTATCAGAACTTCTTCCTATGCCTATAGAGTTAGCTCTCCCCTTTCCTCTTCCATGGCTTATAGATGACTGCGTGGAAAATGCATTCTCTAATGATATACCTGACCTATTCAATATGTGTTCATGATTGATGAGGGAAGATTTCAGTCAATTTAGACTGAACTAACTCAAGTATTTTCTCTCTTCTAGGGTCACAACAAGGGTATCAAACTTAGGAGGAAGACTCATCAGTACCTTCTCAACAAATTTTATGTCTTCTATGGTTTCACCATGAGACTTAATCTGATATATCAATCCAATGACGTGGTTGTAGAATGAATTTACTGTGTCTGAATCTTTCATTGACATGGTTTCAAAATATCTTTTAAGAATCTGCATTTTTGTAGTCTTTACTTTGTCCATACCTTGATAAGAGGTTTGTAATATGTCCCATGCTTCCTCGGCTTGATTTGTTGATGAAACTCCTGGAAGTATGCTCTCATGCATGGCTTGATATATGCAAAACAATGCCTTTCCATCCTTCTTTCTTTGATCTTTCAAGACATCTCTCTCAGCTTGTGTGAGGGCATTGTACGCTTCCTGATCTATTGGTTCCACATATCCATTCTATACTATTTCCCATACATATTGACCTTGGAACAAATCCTTCATGGTCAAGGACCACATCTCATAATTCTCTCATGTAAAAGTGGGAGATTGCAGTTTTGAGGTAGAAATCATATTTTACTTTCAATAGAGTTTCTTCTTTGATAAACTTGTTCTGATAGAAACTTCTCTAATACCAATTTGAAAGTTGATATCTGGTGGATCAACAATGCATGCATTCTACTATGTGCAATGCAATGTCAAATACTGCACACCAAACAGGCTACGTGACATAGTTCTCAAGACAACTACACAATACACAGACTTCTTAGATTGTTGCGTGTTGTAAATAAAAGCACTTAATGAAATGATTTATGAATGCGGAATAACACAGTGCTATACTTGGCACTTAAACTCGGAAATAAAACAAAAACTTGACAATACACAAAATGCTTGATATTAATAAACTTCGGCGCTGTGCGCGAATACAAAATACAATGACATAGATGAGCTTTGGTTGTAATGACTTCTTTTGTCAACTCTTCAGTTGATGTTGGTTCTCTCTACCTATCTTCTTCTTTTCTGTGCATCAACTTCTTCTCTTCAGCATCCTACAGAAGCTAAGACCGACTCAACATTAAAGACTGTCATTAATACTAATGACTCTTCAACCACTTAACTTAAGCCGAGAAGATAGAGATCGGCTCCATTTATAACTCCCTTCATGTCGACTGACTTTTTAGTAAATGTGTGACTTTGCACTTACAGACTGTCATACTGTCTGGCTGACATTTCGGTTGACTGATAAGTTGACTGACAAAATGACTGACAGACAAATCGGTGAAGACATGAATATCTCACCGACATGTAATTACAATTTCCAACATTTTGTCTAAAATCCAGTAATAAATTCAGAAGGATGATTGGAATTGCATATTGTAATGGTTGAGATCACATATTCTAGGTGTCTCCAAGATTTTAGAGGATACCTACTTTATTTATACACTCAAAAAAATGATTTAAACAATGTAAAATTGTGATTTTGCCAATAATTAATTTGTCAAATTCATGTGATAATAACAACCAAAAATAAAAAACACATAAAATTTAAACTAAACCATAATCCTAAACAAAAACAGAAACAAATAAAAACAACTTCTCTACTCAAATTAGCAACATCATCACAAATAAAAAATTGACCAACAAGAAAAACAAATACAAAGATGGAATCACACGGACAACATTAATAATACTGAACATAATCATCCAACGATAACACTTATTCATTAACATTTTCCAAAATCACCCATCACCGCTTTTGGGTTAAAAATTACAAGATCACCCATCCAGGGTTTTGGTTAAAAATTAAAATGCTTTCTTCACATTTCAAAAGGTTTGTTGACATTTGAATCGATCCAAAATTTCTATTTTTTTAAAACATCCCATTCAATAGAAATTAGATTTTCTTTCACCATGTTTTTTTTTAAAACATTCCATTTAATAGAAATTAAATTTCCTTTCACCATATTTCAGTTGTTGACATTTGAATCGATCCAATTTTTTTTTTTTTTTTTAACATCCCATTCAATAGAAATTAGATTTTGAGAATCTTTAGTTTCACCAAAATTTGGAAATATTTTCGAATCTTTAGTTTGACCAAATTTTAGAAATATTTTCTAACTTAATTATTATTCTTTCATATGGATAACATTAAGATATTAAAAATATAAAATTGGAAATATTTTCGAATCTTTACTTAACCAAATTTTAGAAATATTTTCTAACTTAATTATTATTCGTTCATATGGATAGCATTAAGATATTAAAAATATAAGAGAGAAAAAGCTTGTATACACCAAAAAAAAAATATGTTGGACATTTTATTAATTCAATGAACTAATACATATAAATAAAAGAAGCTCCGTGTTAAGATCGACAAACTACTTTCCTTATAAAATAACTTAATTGAGAAAATATCTCAACCTCCCATCATTCTAGTAAGTATTTAGTTGAAAAGAATCGCATACATCCAACTAATAACCATCTGGTTGAAAATAATATGTTACAAGCTAGGAACAATTTCTCTCCTTAGATACCATTTCTATCTAATGTTGACCTATAGTCATTACAACCATATATATGATCACCACCTAAGACAAGTAGGAGTTACATATTTCAACATAAGGTGCATTTTGTTCATTTAGTACAACTATTCCTTGTCTAATTTACATGATGAAATGTTGAATTTGACAAATGTGGAAACACAAATTGACATAAGGGAAAACACAGTGACGCAAAAATAAAAGACAGATATTTAGCGTGGTTCACTCAAAAAATGGGCTACGTCCACCAAGCAGATGTATAGGTTTTCTTTTATTCAGATCATGGAGATTATAGAAGCTCACTCACACCTTTCACCACTCCATATTTGCCTCTACGGGCTTACATACTTTATATACAATTACATGGAAAACTGATTATAGAATTCCCTCAAAACAAATTCTAACTTGGGCTGAATAGTTATAACAAATGATGAATTTTTGGATCTGAAATCCTAATCATGGGAAATTTGTTGTCACTAATTCCAACAATCTCCACCTTGACAACAGTTAACCTGATACCTTGCTCCTATTTTTGTTCATCACCTTTTCTGCAAGCCAAGAGAAGCCAAGCACCATCATAGCTTCTCTAACAGTACTGGTTTTGTGAACATGTCTGCGCAGTTCTCCTTTGTATGCACTTTCTTAAGAGAGACTGTACCTTCATCGATGACCTGTCTTACAAAATGGTACTTAATAGGTATATGTTTTGTTTTATTGTGATAGGCTGGATTCTTAGCCAAGTGAATAACACTTTGACTATCACAAAGTAACTTTACTTTGTCTTGCATCCTTCCAAACTCACCAAACAGACCTTTCAACCAAACTGCCTCTTTGCAAGCATGTGAAGCAACTACATATTCTTCTTCTATAGTGGATAAAGCAACAATGTTTTGTAGGTTTAACATCCAACTAATAGCTCCACCTGCAAGAGTAAAGACATAACCTGAAGTCAGCCTTCTCTTGTCTAGATCACCCACAAAATCAGAATCAACATATCCACAGACTAACTCATGACCACTGTTATAGGTGATACAGTAATCATTTGTGCCCATTAGATACCGAAGCACCCATTTCACTGCTTCCTAGTGCTCTTTACCTGGATTTTCCATATACCTGCTGACAACCCCAACTGCATGTGAAATGTCTAGCCTTGTACTAACCATCACATACATTAGACTTCCTACTGCATTAACATATGGTATTCGAGACATATATTCCTTTTCTTCTTTTGTACTAGGACATAAAATTGAAGAAAACTTAAAAAGGGAAGCCAAAGGGACTGAAACTGGTTTCACATCGTTCATACCAAACCTCAAAATTATCTTCTCGACATACTTCTGTTGTGACAACCAAAGCTTACCATTCCTCCTATCTATGAATATCTCCATGCCCAAAATTTGTCTTACTACTCCTAGATCTTTCATATCAAACGTCCTAGCCATCTGAGCCTTTAACCTGTTGATCTCAGTTATGATTTTGCTTGCTACAATCATATCATCAACATACAATACTAAGATAATGAATATGCCATTATTCAATTTCTTAAAGTAGACACAATGATCATACTCACTCCTTGTATAATTTTGGCTCACCGTGAAAGAATCAAATTTCTTGTACCATTGTCTGGGCGACTGCCTCAGACCATAAAATGATTTCTTGACCCTGCAAACAAATTTCTTGCTACGATTCTGAATGAACCCTTCCGGTTGTTCCATGTAAATTTCCTTATCCAAATATCCATGTAAGAAAGGAGTTTTAACATCTAGTTGCTCCAAATCCAAATCAAGCAATGCAACTAATGCTAACACAATTCAAATTGAAACAGTCTTTACAACTGGTGAAAAAATCTCATGAAATTCAATACCTTCTTTCTAAGAATATCCTTTCGCAACCAGCCTTGCTTTGTATATTTCCACCTTATCATCAACACCCTTCTTCAACTTGTAGACCCACTTGCAACCTACAGTTTTTCTATCTCTTGGAAGTTCTACCATGTCCCATGTAGCATTCCTTTCTAATGCCTTCATTTCATCCTTCATCGCTTCTTTCCATTTATCATTGTTTGAACCCTTCACAGCTTCCTGATAGCACGAAGGTTCATCATCATTAGTACTTAAAGAAACTGATGAAACAAAAGCATCATACCTTCTTGGAGGATTTCTGACTCGTGTAGATCTCCTTAGGGAAGTTTGTGGCTCATCCACAATCTGTTGACTGTCATCATCAACCATGTCTTCCTCTATTGCACGAGACTCTTCATGAACATCTTCTGAAACTTGTTCATGTTCACCTTCATTAGTTTCAAACTAAATTTGTTGATACTTTGGTGCTTCTTCCTATTTCATTTGAATATCTACATTTTATTTGATGAGAGATGATTCATCAAATATTACATCTTTGTTAATGGTGATCTTGTGGACAATAGGATCCCACGACTTGTACCCCTTAATATCATCACCATATCCAATAAAGATAAGCCTTTTTGACTTTGTATCTAATTTAGAACGCTAATGTTTCATAATTAGAGCATAGGCATAACAACCAAAAATTTTAAGATTAGAATAATTACAAGGGTGACATGTCCATACCTCTTTAGGAATTTTGCATTCCATTGCTGTTGATGGTGATCAATTCACCAGATAACAAGTTGTAGTTACTGCTTCTGCCCATAGTTCATGCTGCAAATTGATGTTACTAAGCTTACTCCTTGCTCTCTCTAGAAGAGTCATGTTCATGCGTTTAACAACTCCATTTTGCTGAGGAGTATAGGCAGTGGTTTTATGCCTATCGATCCCAAATTCCTTCCAATAATTCTCAAAATCCATTGATGTAAATTCACCACCATTATCTATTCTTAAACATTTAATGGATCTACCAATGCTCTTTTCCACTAAAGCTCTAAATTACTTGAAAACTGTAAATACATCGTCCTTACTCTTTAACATATAGATCCACACCTTCCTAGAGAAATCATCTATAAAAGTTACAAAATATGATGATCCTCCATATAAAATAGTAGGATATGGTCCCCAAACATCAGAATGGATATAGTCTAGGATTCCTTCACTGGTGTGTCTTCCGGTTTTAAATCTCTGCCTATTTTATTTTCCATAAACACAGTTTTTGCAGAAATCTAACTTTAAAGACTTTAGGCTAGGAAGTAACTTGCGATCAGTTAATACCTTTAATCCTTGTTCTCTCATATGACCCAACCGTTGATGCCATAGTCAAACAAAATCACTGTCGTTCCCAGATACCACTATCGCATGATCTGATTCAGTCCTCCCTTCTAACAGAAATAGGTTATCAACATTCTTTTTTTTCATAACCAGTAGAATTCCTTTGTAGACCTTCATAACTCCACCTTGAACAATAGTCTTATAACCTCCTCTGTCGAAGACTCCCAAAGAGATTAGGTTCTTCCTAAGATCAAGTACATGTCTTACATCAGTTAGTATTTTAAAAGTTCCATCAAACATCTTAATTGGAATGCTACCAATTCCCATAACTTTAGATGAAATATCATTTCCCATGTAAACTACTCCATCATCTATAGACTGGTAAGTAATAAACCATTGTCTATGAAAACACATGTGGTTTGAAGCACAAGAATCTAATAACCACTATTGACCATGACGTGAACCAATACTAATTGATAAAACTTCATCAACTATACCTGAATCTGTTGTTGAACCTATTTCGGTTTCATTTGCTTCCTTCGTCTCTTTTGGAGGGTCTTCTTTGGAGGCTTGCTGTCGCTTCCAATAGTCCTTCTTTAGGTGTCCATATTTGCCACAAAACTAGCACTTGATCTTGCTCTTTCTGCCCTTCGACTTTGACCGAGAAAAATCCCTCTGACCCTGTCCTCTTTCTTTTGGTCTTCCTCTGATCACCATGCCTCAGATTTAGAGGTTTCTAGTTTGGATTTCTTCCTTGTTTCCTCAGACAGTAAAGCTCCAACAGTATCATCAAACACAATACTTTTTGTCGAACTAAAACTAATGGAGGTAACGAAATCATCCCACGACGTGGGCAAAGAACACAATAAAGTAATTGCTTTGTCTTCAAATTCAAATTCCACTCCCATGCTATCTAACTGGACTAGAAGAGTATTGAAAGTATTCAGATGATCAACTATTTTTGTACCTTTCTTCATGCGCAAACTATACAATTTCCTTTTCAGGAAGATCCTGTTTGTCAAGGATTTCGTCATATACAAAATTTCCATCTTTGACCAGAAACCGGCCGATGTCTTCTCTGTAACAATGTTGAACAACACATCGTCGACCAAACACATGCGTATGACACTCAGTTCTCTCGCATCCATCTCATCTTAGTTTTTGTCTGTTATGGATGTGCGTTGTTTCGCTTTTCCCAAAAGCACCTTCACCACGCCTCGTTGCACAAGCGGATCGTGCATCTTAACCTTCCAGATCTCGAAATTGTTCTTACCATTAAACTTTTCAATTTCGAATTTAGCGCTCTGCATCTTTTTCCTTAGAAAAAACATACAAGAACAAACACCGCTATTTGTAATATCGAAGACCCTTTCAAAAAAATAATTGATAAAAAATTTAATTAAAAAAAGAAACTTTTTAATTAATACATATTATATGAAGCATCCACCCTTTAATATAATATCATATAATACAAATCAACCTTTTCGTAAGTCCTCCACCTTTTAATATAACTTCTTTTAATTTAATTTAAGATGAGTGGGCCTAATGGTTAAGAACATGTGTTTCCTCTTAAGAGGTCACAGGTTCAAATCCAGAGGGGGGTAGGGTATGTATACCTTCGTAGACTTTACCAGTCAAATCGCGGGGTCCCTTGTCCCACAAACAAGGGGGTCTCATACACCAATTGCGCTCCCACAAATAAATAAAATCTTGCCCCTTCAACACGTGTGCCTCAGCACGCTGATGTAAAACCGGAGTTCCTGATGTAAAACCGGAGTGGAAACACAAATTGACATAAGACCCAAAAAAAAAAATCACGCAAAAATAAAAGACACAAAGATTTAACCTGGTTCATTTAAAGATTGGGCTACGTCATTTGTGAGCTTGGGCACAAATTCTAACATAGGCTGAATAATTTGTTACACACAACAAATTCTAACTTGGTCACAAATTCTAACTTGGGCTGAATAGTTACAACAAACGCTGAATTTTTGGATCTGAAATCCTAATCATGGGGAATTTGCTGTCACCATTTCCAACAAAAAAAAAAAAAGGGCAGTGAGCAAATCATTAACTATTCGCTATTTTAACCAATCATAAAATAATATCTGGATAATTTAGATAATCAATCCATTTTTGGTTCAGGTTTTCGCAGGTACAGCTCACGCAGTTTATAAACTACAAATTAATGCCAGTCTAGACGTTTCTGACTTTTTTTTGGACGTTTCTGACTTTTTAGTTTTTTTTTTTTTAAATAATTCTTAGTTTTTGTATGAATTAGAATGTGTATCCACTGAATCGGCAGACGATCCCTGCAAAGTTGGGATACGATTAACGCGTGATTTCCCAACTCGATTACATATTTGTGGTTGTTATTATTGTTGATTGTAAGGTATTGTGATTGTCACAATTTATTTTCATGATTTTGTTGCTGTGTTTTAGAGATTGTTAAATTTAGTTCGATCTGAGATATTTTTCATTTTGTTGCTATGTTTTAGGTGATTGTTATTTTGTTGTTATGTTTTAGGTGATTGTTAAATTTAGTTGGAGATGTCTTTTCAATTAATTACTCTTATTTTATTATGGATTTAACTATTCTTATTTTAGTATGTAATTAACGTTATTTTAGTATGTAGTTGAAATATTCTCTCGATTGTTAAGATAATGTATGTATTTTAAAGATAATGTTATATATATATATATATATATATATATATATATATAAAACATT
>JZKD02S0180263.1:281369-301194 GCA_000966675.3 Picea glauca
ATATCAGCATCATCAAATTCTGTAGAGCAATAAAACATATTGGAATTTTCAACCGATTTGAAATTCGGTATGTCCGTGTTTGTGTGCACATTTATTTGTAGGAGATATAAGTATCTCAAATTCTGTATATATATTTGCTGGAGATGTTATTTGTAGGAGATAAAAGTATCGTCAATTTTTTTATATATATTTGCAGGAGATGGTGGAAACATTAAAATATATTTTTATATATATAAATATACAGTAAGTATCATCAAATTCTGTATTTATATTTGTATATATATTTTTGTTAAGAAATGTTAAGTATGCTGGAAACATTAAAATATATTATGGAGATTTTCAGTATTGTGTATGATGATTTCATTGAAGTTCATGAAGGTGTAGATATCTATTTCTTCTAAGAATTTATAGTTTTTTAAGAGATTATATATATATATATATATATATATATATATATATATATATGATGATGATGATGAAACTAAATATACAGTAATGAAATTTGTTATACTAGTACAGTCACAAAATAATCTTGTGCATTAAACAATCAGTTAGTCATCATAGTAAACTTTAAATATGATTAAGTAAAAGAAAAAAAATAAACATGTAAACTGATGTCTATTTTATAATAGTGAGGAAGTTAGTGATTGAAATCACAACCATTGATTTATTGGGATGACTAAGAATATTCCAACAATATTTAATCTTGTCAATACAAAACTGATTAAGTACTAAAAACATATTAAATATGAGCATTATCAATAAATGTATTAAATTTTTCAAATTGTAAATTTTATAAACTATATACAATACTTTATTTATCAATTTTTTTAAATATGGTGTTCCAAATTTATTTATGAAATATTATTATAACATATGTATATGTATTATATTATATAATATATATGTTATAAATTTTTCAAAATACATATGTTATAAATTTTCCAAATTTACAATTTTATAAGCTATACAATATTTTATTTATCAATTTTTTATATGGTATTCCTTTGATTAAAAATTTCATTTATCATTTTTTTTTTGGTGTTCACTTTGATTGCTTCCTTTTTATAGACTAGTGTATATGATCTTTAGATTAAAAATTTATAGACTAGTGTATATGATCTTTAGATTAAAAATAGTAATAAATGACAGAAAAGATGATGAGATTTAAACACGGGGCAGTGCGTTTTATGTCTACGAATAACCATAGCTCTGATGCTGCCCTCTATTTTGACTTTTATTCACAGCAAATCCGTTTCTCTTGTCTACAACAATTGTGTTCCAATAAAAATATCTCTACAGACTCAAGAAATTACGTATTTCTTATATTACCCCCTCATACAGACTCAGCAGATGCCGGTTGATATATATTTGTGCAATAAGCATCCCTGCCCAACGAGTGTCATTTATAATGGCACTATCAAGTAAAAACATTCAAACCAGTTTTCAAGAGAGGATATCTCTTGTGCTTGAGATACTGATTAACATTTCACGACCCACTGATACATCAATGCATGCCAGTAAAGGTTAAAAATCGTTGCCGTGAAGAACATTGACTGAAATTTCACAGCTTTTCATCATCTATCATCTAGTATGAAACAATTTAAACATCTTCTACACCTTAAACAATTTAATACAGGATTAGGATTAGTTGGGAAAATTTGAATGACTATATATATCTTTCATGCTATAATTTTCCATGCTTTTCCAAAAAAAAAAATCACCAAATTTCATTTTTATAAAAGTGATTTTTCTAAATTTTATAGAATAAAATTATTTTATCTTAAAAATAACTCAAATTTTATATAAATATATAAAATATTTAGAAATTTAGAAAAATATTTTATACAAAACTTTCACCAAAGATTTTATAGTTTGCATATTAAGGACTAGTAATGTTTGCCCAAAGTTTCTACATTCTAAGATAAATTTCCATCCTCAAAATTATTCCTACTATGGCTTTCTTTTCAATGCATGACATCTTATAAACCCTCAGTGATGGATCTCTCGTCAACTAACTGAATATGGTATAGAAGTTTATAGCGATCAACTTCCTGTTTGCACTATCGACTAGCTGAGCTAGAGTAAACCCTCAATCTATATATGGTATAGACGTTTATAGCGATCAACTTCCTGTTTGCACTATCGACTAGCCGAGCTAGAGTAAACCCTCAATCTATATATGGTATAGAAGTTTATAGCGATCAACTTCCTGTTTGCACTATCGACTAGCCGAGCTAGAGTAAACCCTCAATCTATGACCTCCTCGTTGTTGATATTATGGTAGGTGTTAGAGATATTAACCTCCACTTGTAACCTTTGATGAGACTAGAATATTACGGGAAGCAAGAGAAACCCTAGAGCCTTGGACAGTAACCCTAGAAGACAAGTTGACTAAAGAGAATAATTAATATTGAGTTTTTAGCCCCAAGAAGATAAGTTGGCTTAGACAACTCAGAAGGAGCAATATAAATACAGGATGTTAGAGTTCATTTGGAACTCACTCACTCGCAACTACAAAAAATCAATTGTGCGCAAGTTTGGAGAGTAGTTGCATCTGCAGCTACTGCAACTTGTATTTTCGTTTTTTTTCTCTTGGACTTTCTGATTGGTCTTTGTTATATTTTTTTAGTGCACTATCCTTGGTTAGCTATTGATTTTCTATCGAAATTATTGTCTCTGTCAAGGTTAAGGTTCGTAGGGGTGGAATTTGTGTCTATGGTTGGCTGATAATGGTTAAACAAGAACACCTACTTTTCTAACAGGTTAGGGCCCCACACCTCCTTCAACCAGTCTAACCACTGAAAGGAAGCTAAGCCATAAGATTATCAAGCTCTTTGAAGAATTTTTTCTAGGGTTTCTAGCAGGTACAATTACTGAAGCAGTGTGGCTAGGGTTACTAGGAGGTGTAGCTGCAAACCCTAAAACCTCTTGTCCAACACCTTATGATGGAACACCTTAATCAAGGAGAGGATATTCTAGTGTTCCTTATTCTAGCGCACCTATTGGCACTCTTAGAAGGAAAAACGCCAAGGTTGAGATTTTGGGTCCAAGTAAACATTTGACCAGTCAAAGTCAAAGTTTGACCAACTATCAGTTAACAAAAATCATGAATGATCATCTACAGTATTCAAATCTTACAAGAACTCTTGAAGATGACATGTGGATAATTGATAGTGGAGCCTCTAGGCATATGGCAAGAGACTAGGTCAAACTCTCTAGTCTGAATGAAAAGAAGAGATCCTACGAGGTAGAACTAGGAGACAAGAACACCTATCCAGTCGAAGGAATTGGTCAAGCCTCCATCAAATTCAAATCAGGTAATAAGGTTCATTTGAGCAATCTCTTATATGTACCTGGTTTAGAAAAGAATCTTGTATCTATATCTTTCCTAGAAGACAAAGGAAATATAATAGCCTTTATAGATGGTGAAGTATTATCTTGGTCTAGAGACTCCAACATAGAGAATGCTAGAGTTATTGGAACTCGTGAAGGCAGAATATATAGACTACTGGAACGTAAATATGAAGCTCTTGTACATGATGAAGTCAATCCGAGTGAACTTTTTCATATAAGGTATGCTCATCTTAACGATCAAGCATTACCTTTCCTCGAGAAAATGGTTGAAGGTATACCAGAACTACAATCTACACATGAAGGAATTTGCAAAGGATGTGCACTTGGTAAAAATGTTAAGAAGCTATTCTCAAGTAGGAATAATAGATCTAAAGAAATCCTAGATCTAAGACATTCATATGTTTGTGGTATGATGCCAGTCAAATCTCTAGGAGGTTCTCTTTATTATGTAATCTTTATAGATGATTACTTGAGAAAGACTTGGCTATATCTCCTAAAGATAACATATGAAGTTTTCAACAATTTTCAATAATTCAAAGCAGAAATAGAAGACCTCACAAGCAAGAAAATCAAGACTTTGAGAACAAATGATGGAGGAGAATACACATCCAAGTAATTTGTTTCCTTCTTCAAATCAGCAGGGATTAGGAGGGAGCTAAACGTTCCTCATAAGCCTCAACAAAATGGTTTTGCAGAAAGGAATAATAGATTCATCGAGGAAACCATGAAGGAACTAATGAACGATCAAGGTTTATTCATGTATTTATGGGGAGAAGCAGCCATGGAAGAAATATATGTTCAGAACAGAAGTCCCCATCGCATATTGAAGCATATGACTCTAGAAGAAGCCTTCTTAGCAAAGAAACCTAATGTGGAACACTTAAGAATCTCTAGGTGTCCTCTTTACATGCATATCCCCAAGGATAAAAGGAAGAAACTAGAACCCTCTGGAAATAAGGGAATATTTGTTGGATATAGTGAATCCTCCAAAGCCTACAGAATCTAAATTCCAGAACATCATAATATTGAAGTCAGCATAGATGTAACCTTCAATGAAAACATGACCTTCAATAAATCTATAGAAGAATCCATGGAAGAAGAAGAATATGAAGAGACTAAAGAAGAAAACACTTGTCTTCCAAAAAGTTAGAATGAAGAACCATAACAACTTGATCATCTCATGCAACCATGCGAACCTATTAAACCAGTCATTGTACCCAAATTAGAAAACATCCAGCTTGGCTTGAAGCTACTCTACAAGAAGCAGAAAAACTCAAAGCCCCAAGTGGCACCTTTAGAGAAAGAAAAATGCCCAAAATATTCTCGAGCTATGCAACATATGTGACAAAGATTATAAATGAAGAACCCACCACATTTGAATAAGCAACTCAAAATAAATAGTGGAAAGAAGCCATGACACAAGAACACCAATCTATCATGAAAAATGACGTATGGGAAATCATTCCTAGACCAAAGGAAAAATCAATGGTAACTTCAAAATGGATCTATAAGATCAAACATGAAACAGACAAAAGAATGGTCAAATACAAGGCAAGGTTTGTAGATAGAGGGTTCTCCCAGAAGGAGGGAGAATATTATGACGAAACCTTTTTTCTTGTTTCGAGATATACCTCTATTAGAACCATTATATCTCTTGTTGCTTCCATGGGATGGAGTCTACATTAGATGGATGTAAAGCCAACTTTTCTCAATGGAGAAATTGAAGAAGAAGTATACATTGAACAACCTCAACGTTTTGAAGTACATTCGAGAGACACTCGTGTTTCCAGATTAAATAAATCCATGTATGGACTCAAGCAAGCTCCAAGAGCTTGGTATGTCAGAATTCATCGTTACTTAGTAAGACTCAATTTCTCTAATGCAGATCCAAGTCTCTATTAAAAGGTTGTCAACAATCCACCCATGATTCTATTGTTGTATGTCGACGACTTATTCTTGGCAGGTACAGAGTCTCTCATCACCTAGTGTAAAAAGGAATTAGCTTCTGAGTTCGATATGAAAGATCTTGGTTTCATGCACTATTACTTGGGACTAGAAGTATGACAAAAGTATCGTGAAGTCATCCTTTGACACGGAAAATATGCAGTGAAGATTCTTCAGAAATTGGGAATGATGGATTGCAAATGCACGACCACTCCTATGACCACAGACATAAGAAAAGTAAGAGACTCAAATTTTCATCCAGTAGACTCGTCCCTATGTCAGAAATTGATTGGGTCATTGATGCATCTAGTAAATACTCGACTGGATATTTGCTTTGTTGTAAACACATTATTCCAGTTCCAGGTGGAATCTAGACATGAGCATTGATATTTGCAAAGAATATTCTAATATATATTTGTGGGAAAATAAACTATGGCTTAAGATACACCTCATCCAGTGATATACAATTTCATGGATTCACAGATTCAGATTAGACAGAAAGTGAAGAATACAGAAGGAGTACTTCAGGGATGTGTTTCAGTTTGTGATCTGTTATGATATCATGGAAGAACAAAAAACATAAGTCTGTCACACTCAGCACAACAAAAACATAATATATCGCAACATGTGAGGCATGTACTGAAGTAGTGTGGCCAAGGAAGCTTATTTTTGGATTATTTGATCAGGTACCAGATTTGACCATAATATATTGTGACAATCGAAGTTGTATGAGGCTATCAGAAAACCGAGTGTTTCATGATCAATTGAAACATATTGATATCAAATACTACTTTGTTCATGATCAAGTCCAGGAAGGAGAAGTGAAGCTCCAATATATCTCCACAGATGAGAAGGTAGCAGATATTTTAACAAAGCCTTTGTCCAAGATACAGTTTGCATACTTGTGAACAAGATGGGGCTTGTGGAGATAACTACCTTAGTTGAAAGGGAAGAGATGGATCCCCAGGTTGGGAGGGAGCACTGATACATATTATTCATGGGAAGTCATTTTCCAGTTTGGAAAATGGTCCAGGATGGGAAGTTTCTTTCCAGTTTGGAAAGTGGTTCAAAATTTATGATGCAAAGGCATTTTCCAGTTCGGAAAATGGTCTAGATCGGATAGTCATTTTCATAATGAAAATGGTATGATATTCCGGGAAGCAAGAGAAACCCTAAATCCTTGGACAATAACCCTAGAAAACAAGTCGGCTAAAGAGAATAATTAATATTGAGTTTTTATCTTTGAGGAAGAGAAGTCGGCCCAGACAACTCAGAAGGAGTAGAACTGAGAAGGAGTAGTATAAATACAGGATGCAAGAGCTAATTTGGAACTCACTCACTCGCAACTGCAAAAAATTAGTTGTACTCAAGTTTGGATAGTATCTGCAACTGCAACTTGTATTTTTCATTTTTTTTGTCTTGGACTTTCTGATTGGTCTTGGTTATCTTTGCTTGGTGCACTAGCCTTGGTTGGCTATTGATTTTATACCAGAATTCTTCTCTCTGTCAAGGTTAAAGTGCTTGGGGGTGGAATTTTTGCTTATGGTTGGGTGACAATATTTCTATAGTGTCTTTGGTTAAACGAGCACACCCACTTTTCTAACACTAGCTATCTCTACGTGGAACCCTTGCAATTTTTTCCTCTGATGCCAATTTGATTACCAAAAAAAAAAATATCTAACCACAACTTCTTCTATAAGGAAACAAACACAATACACTCCAGAAGAATGCCTCCATTTTTTCTCCAAGCACGTATATATATACACAGTTTTCTTCTCTTGAAAGAGTGGGATAAATCGTTGAGAAACATCTAGACAAAACTATCACGAAATTTTTGGAGATGATTTATCTAGAATGTGTTGACAAATTCTTCCACTTAGTTCATTTATTGCAAACGTAATTACAACCTATACAAGTACTACACTACTACTAGAGAATTGATATGATAAAGAGAATCTATAGTATATAACTTTTAACGCTTTTGCAGCTACTGAACAAAATAATTGTTCTCACTACAACCATCCATAATATATACATTCATGTGATTGTTGTTCGCCTCCATCTTCTAACTGAAATACCTCCTAGGGTAATCGACAAATGGATAGCCACTACAAATCGGAGGTGACACGTAGTTCCACTTAATCTTCCACTCGAACCAACTTGAAAGGTAATGGGTGAATGGACAGTTGCTTCAAATCACCAGAAAAACTTCCTGAAGGAATACTTCGTGAAGGAAAAGTGTGATACAGTAAATTTTATAGTCATTGAAACTTGAAATCCAACCCACTAATGACAGTTATTTCATTCCTCTTACATGTAAAAATTTAATAATGAAGAAAAATGGTTTAAAATTAAGTACCAACAAAACATAAAGGATAGGTTCGTGAAGGAATACTTTGTGAAGGAAAAGTGTGATACAATAAATTTTATAGTCAGTGAAACTTGAAATCCAACCCACTAATGACACTTATTTCATTCCTCTTACATGTAAAAAGTTAATAGTGAAGAAAAAAGGTTTAAAATTAAGTAATGTTTCCTCCATTTCTTTAAGAAAAACAATATGTATTGTGGCAATTGATAAGCCATCACAATAGTTTCTTAATAGTTTTAAATAAAATTAATTAGTAAACAATAAGTAATGATAAACGTACATATTCATAAAAACAAGTTAATATGCCAAAATCCAAATAAAGTTCTAATCATTAGAAAAAGGGAGTGAAGAAAGAGATGTAAAACTCCAAATAGAGCTAGAGGCAATGAATGATAAAAAAATTAAAGATACTATTCAAAGTCAAATAGAGGATAGATTCTTAGGGTTCAAGAGTGAATTGTTGAAAATGAAGGATAGGCTTCAAGAAATGGAAAAACATAAACAATCAACCCAATAAGGAGGGGTTGATGAAAATCACAACTTGAGAGATAGAATTAAATATCTAGAAGAAAAAGTAACCAACAATTTGACCCTTAGTAATATGGAAAACAATTTTTTTATCAAATCCATCAAAGAGGAAATGAATAAGCTAATCAAAATGAGCGTAACAAAAGAGCCTTGAATCTGACAATTTTTGGTATAAAAGAACAACAAGATAAGGATACACTAACAATAGTAAAAGAAAAATTAAATAATAAATCACAAATTCATACAACTTACCTCATAGAATAAAAGAGGCTAGGAAAAATATTTGATCACAAAGATGAGTTGATCTGTGTCAAAGTAAGTTGTAATGACCATAAATATAGCATACTTAGTAAATCTCTTAGCTTAAAAGGGTCAGGAATATTTATAAATGAAGACATCATTCCCAAAGACCAAGCCGAATTAAGGAAGGAAGTTCAAAAGGTAAAAGAAGCCAAGAAAGAAGAAAAATAAACAATAATTAGAAATCAAAAAGATATTGTTAGGGATAGATACGAGAAGGATAATAATAAATAGGAATTTTGGACACTCGAGATCCTCCGTTGAAACTGTCGTGGATTTCCATGGCACAAAGGTCCTATGATAAGTTGGATCCAAAGTGATATTGATACTACCTGTCTAGTTGAAACTTGGAAGAATGAGGAGTCTAAGGTCCCTAACATAGAAAGATGTGTCTTGTGGTCGGCATGGAACAAAAAATCCCACCATAGAGGGATGGGAGGCATAGCTTGTTATATTACAAAGAGCATGTCTCCTCACATTCAACTTCATAATATTGACCCTCTCAATTAGTACATTTGGATAGAAAGTTCAGAAACCAATGCTTAGAAGATGTATATATAAATTTCAGAAACCAATGCTTAGAATATGTATATAGAAATTTTCTATTTTGCACCTATTAATTCTACTTTTTATAAGAAAAATAATCTAGATAACAATTGTCCCTATAATAATTTAAAACAATATATTTATAGTTTGAAAAATGAAGGTAATATCCTCCTACTAGGAGAATTTAATGTTAGGACTGCAACTAAACAAGATACTATTTTAAGTATTGATTCCAACCATAATCCTTTATGGCTAGATGAGGACCTTGTATTATCTAATAACTACAAAATAAGCTCAAAAGACCTAATTGAGAATTTGTTTGTTATTGCGTTGGTCAATCTCTATAGCTCTCAAGACCTAATAATTTGCAATGGAGTAACGAAGTGGCCAAACTCCAACCAGATGACTTGTAGTCATGGGCTAGGCAGTAGTGTTGTAAATTATGTAATATCCGATATCGTCGTTTCCAACCAAATAGAAACTTTTGACCTTTTAAATGACCATGAGAGTGACTATGATCATAAACCTTTAACCCTAACTCTAAACTTTTCCATTCATAGGAGCTCCATTGAAGAGAATTATGATAATCAAAGGAATTTGGGCTTTGAAAAAAGTAAAGTTGACATTTTCTTAAAGGATTTAAATAGTAAATTAAATCTCCTAACTTATAAGGACAAAATTGAATAACTCTATCATAATTTTACTACTACCCTTTCCACTTCTATTAACAACTTCTCTTTTGAGGTGTCGTATAAAAAGAATAATAGAACGACAAATGCTTGGCATGATAAAGAATGTAAAATTGTTAGGAAAGCCATTAGGAATGATTCTAATGAGTCCTTAAGATCTGAGTCCTTAAAACTCGACAAGATCAATACGTACAAATCCCTAATTAAAAGGGGAAAAAAGGCACCATATCAATAAAATTCAAGAACAACTTTCACAACTATATAAGATGGATCCTAAGAATTTCTGGAGCCAAAATGTAAGCCACAATACTAAATAAAATAATAGGATTCCCTTAAGGGACTGGAATTCCTACCTTCAAAGTCTTTACAAGTTCCCTAATGCCATGGACACCATTCCTATTATCCCTACAAAGGAAGATGTTTTTTCTTTATATGAAATAGATTCCAGGGTTAAGCGGCTTGCAAATGGGAAATCTAAGGACATTGAAGGCTACCAATATGAAATTTTTAAAATCGGAGGGCCAATCCTTATTCCTCACATACACAAGCTCTTCAATTTAGCAGTCAAGCAGGGCTTCCCTAAACCCTGGATGCAAAGCCTCATTGTTCCTATTTTTAAAAATGGGGATAGAAACATTCCCTCTAATTATAGGACCATTATGATTAGCCTGATTTTAGCCAAACTTTATGGAATTATTTTGGAAAAGAAGATTAACCTTTGGCTAGAAAGTCACGGTAAAAGAGATAAAGGACAAAACAATTTTAGGAGATATCATTCAACTTTGGACCATCTTGTTACCTTTATGATCATTTCATAGGAGTTCTGCAATACTAAAACTAGTCTTTTTTATTTTTTTGTTGACTTTCGAAAAGATTTTGACATGGTTCCTAGGAAAAACCTTTGGAATAGGTTGGAAGAGATAAAAGTGCCTCTCGAGTTGAGGGTTGTTGCAATAAGGATGTATGAGAATGTTATTTCCAAGTTTAAAAAAAATGAGGGATGGTAAAAAGAGATTAACTGTAATGTCGGAGTCAAACAAGGTTGTCCCTTGTCCCCTACCCTTTTTGGCATATACATTGACAAGTTAGAAGATTGCTTGGAAAAAGAAGGTTGTGTCAGCCCTACTCTCACTGGTATAGTCATCAATCTTCTTATTTATGCCGATGATATCATTCTTATGGTAAGGAGTCCCCATGATCTTAAAAACCAATTAAGAATCCTCAAGGACTTTTTCTCCAATATGATTATGACTGTTAATACTGATAAGACTAAGGTCATGATTATTAAATCCAATAAGATCCCTTATGATACCTTCGTATATGCCAACAAAAACTTGGAAGAAGTGACTTCATACAAATATCTTGGAATTGATATTCACCACAAGCTCAATTGGAATTATAACATTGAGAAAAGGATTATTGGGGGATGGAAAGCTTATTATGCGCTTGAAAACAATTGTAAATTAGTTGATCTTTGGAGTTGGGATAAGAATAAACTCCTCTTTTAGATTCTTGTTACACATGTTATTCTTAATGGATGTGAAGTCTGGGGCTGTAGTATCTCTCGTGAATCTTGGAGAAATTTAGAGCAAATACAAAATAATTTTATAACCTATAATCTCAAAATTAAAGGAAATACGCCCTATCCCATCTTCCTCTTAGAAACAAGCCTCTCCCCCATTGAGCGCATGAATATGAATAGATACCTAATGCATAAGAACAAGCTAAACAACATGGAAGACAAGAGGCTTCCTAAAATTACTTCAAAATCGAGTCATAACAACCATCGACTCAAGCGACGATGGCATAAATATGCACAGTCTTGGATAAACTATTGGGGAATCATGGAAGACACCATTTTGCAGAATAAAGAAACTATTGAAAAAAAGTCAAATCAAAATTTAAGGAGAAAATGTGGTGTGATAAAGAGTTAGAGGAAAAAATAAAGTTAAGGTATTATAAGGATGTAATCAACCCTAATATAGAAGATCAAAATTATCTATCTATTTTTCCAATTGTAAAGAAAAAAATAAGCATTCCTAAGATAAGAACAAATTCTCATGAGCTCCATAGTGAAACTGGGCGTTGATCAATTCCTAAAACATCATGGGATGAAAGAGTGTGTCACCTTTGTGACACTAACAAGGTTGAAGATGAAAAACACTCTCTCTTAGATTGTCCATCCTATACCCATATTAGATCTCATTTTAAAAATATTTGTCACACTACCAACCTTCCTAACCTCTTGACTCAACAAAAGTATGGTGATCTTGGAAATATTCTCTTAATTTGTTTCGAGCATAGAAACAAAATTCTAAAGAAGCACAAGTAATCACTTACCCTATTAAGTTCCGATAGAACAATTTGGTCTTAGTGGACGTTAATCATCATCATCATCATTCAAAATATCCTCCATTCATTTAGAGACAATGACATGAATATGATAGAATATTTAATTGTTAACCATAAGATGAGAGTTTTTAATAAAAAGAGTTTGTAATCCACCAATTTTCAATAGGGGGATGCCTATCCACATAAAAATGGTAGCAATTGGTTAAATAAAAAATCGATATATTACATGAAAATGTTGTAGGAGAAAAACCTTAAAAAATTATCATAGGATAGAGTACTATTATTTTTCTCTTTGAATTTGAACATATAATCTTTAACACAACACATAATAATGTTAAATACAATTAAAATAGAGAAAAATAAAAGCATCTTCTCTACTCAAATTAGCAACATTGTCAGAATTTTTTATTTATTGACCAACAAGATAAAAAAAAATACAACAATCACACTGACAACAACAATCATCCATCGATAACACTTATTCATTAAGATTATCCAAAATCACCGATCACTGCCTTTTGGTTAAAAATTAAAATTCAATCTTCAAATTTCACAAGGTTTGTTGATATTTGAATCGATTCAGAATTTCTATTTTTATAAAATTTCCCATTTAATAGAAATTAGATTTTTTTCTTTCACGAAATTTCACTAAAAGTGGAACCTTTGGTTTCACCAAATTCCAACAAAAAATATAATTTTTAAATTAGAAAAAAAAAACATCTAAAATTTCCGAGGACTAAAGTCTCCCACATGTTCTTTGATCAACGGGTACCGTGTCTCCCACAGGGCATAGGGAGAGATGATCACCAAAGTTTCCGAGGACAAAATTGTGCATGTTATTATTTGTGCCTTCAACAAGAGTGATAGACAAAAGAGTATCACCCTTGCAATGAATCTGTCTTCCACCAATCACACAACACGTACAACACAGATCTCAATAAATCCCCTTCACAAAACATAATTAGCTTCTCTTTCTATCTTCAGCATGCCATATCTCGCCCAATAGCTCTCTAAACCTCACAAAGATCTGTTTGGATCGTCTCACCTACTTTGATATCCAACAATCAGATTCTCTTCTCCTTCACTCTCAGATCCTTGAACTATGAGATTTGATACCACTTGTTAGGAAGAAAAAGAAAAATAGATCATAAACAAAGCATAAAACTGAGAACATCAAACCAAACACAACATAGCACGAATCACACAATTGATCAAGTTATTTATGTGGAAACACAATGTGGGAAAAAACCACGGGCAATGATAATCAGTATTCTTATTATTCAAGGGAGAATTACAATAGACAACACATGCATACAACCATCCTCTCCTCACATACACACTGCACTACACAAGATTTTGTCTTTCTCACACATTCTACACACATTGCAATATCACCTCTATGGGTATGCTTGTATATATGACATCTCTCAAACAATTAGACTAATTGATTATAATTAGATCCACGAGTTACACAAACTTTTCAGAGAATAGTGCATGCATGCACATTCTTAATATAATTCCATGCATGTGCATGTGACCACATGGAAAATTTGTTGGCATGTTTCCAACACACCTTACACCCATTTCCCTCCATATTTTTCCTCCTATGTTCCTAACTTTAGAGTATATATGTCTTAGGGATTTTCATTGTATTTTTTTCAAAAATTGTCTAATAAAATCAAATCATGTTACTTTAAATTCACCTTATGTTACTTTAAATGGTAGTTATACTACATCGCTTAATTTTATTACATTGTACTTTAGAAAATGATCATTATTCTCTATTAAAAAAATTAACAATCTATAATATTAAAGTATGAAATTTTTCATAGTTCGTCATAATGTTGTTTGTAATTCTATAAATAAACTGTGTAAGGAGTTTTTGAAAATTCCAACATTTAGAGTGAGCACTCCACCCATTATGAGGGGCAATAAATATGAAAAAAATGGTAGGATACTCAAGTATATAAAAGTAATAAGTATGAAAAGAGTGTTATGATACATGAGTGATCTAACTGTTAGAGAAAATAATAAATACAATCATTATAAATAAGTCTTTATTAATTATATAATTTAATCATAATTAATTATATAATTATTAGTAACAAACCATTCTTTTAAATTTATTATTTAACTTTTTGATGATACTAAGAGGGGGGTGAATTAGTATCAATTACAATTTAAAAAAATTTTCAACTTATACATCAACCATATTCTATATTCAATTATATCCAATGAGCAATGAACAATAGTATAAGAGTTACACCAATACACCACAATACACCATGCACAATATATGAGAAATAACCACTAGTTATTATTTAAGGGAAGTAATGACTTCCAAAGGTAACTACAACTTCCAAATATAAAGGGAGGGATAAACCTCCAAAAGGAAGATGAATTCCTCCAATATCAAGAGAGCGTTGACCTATGCATCCTTGCCCCTTCCTTCCACCCAATAATATATCAGAGATAATAAAACTTTACATTAAATTATCACCTTCAACCAACCATCACATAGAACCTGATAATGCTTCCTGAGACTTCTTCAACTTCTGCAATTCTTCACTTCTTAGAATACTCTGATCCTGTAGATAATATAACTCAATGTATTATCTGAAACTCCTCCAAGATTCACTCCTTGAATCGTCCCAGAAAAGGACTTATAGAGAAAATGGTAGACCTTATTCAATTATGCTTTATTCAGGAGAGAAAACTTGTACAACATGTCCCGTGCTCAATATTTAACATACGATTCTGAAATTTGTACACATGAAACTACAACCCGTACTATTTCCAATGCAATTGGTATCACTCATTTGGATTCTCTATGAATAAGTTCTGGTTGTTTGACCCAAAACACTTGTTTATGACTAGCTTCAGGACTAGTGAAAACCCTTATCTTCCAAAGAGTGTATCTCCAAAGTTATAGCGAATAAAAATCTTATAACACATCACCAAAAGACTTCATCCTCCCTTGAAATTCGTCATTTTTACTTCACATTTCCTCTGAAATTCGACTTATATCTCCTTGTTCATTAACAAACTTGTGTTTATAAAATGAATGTATAATGATATGTATTTATACACTTTATGTCACTTCCTTTTAACATTAGGCCCGACATGTAGTTTCTGCTTCAATTTACATTGTCATCTTCAAACATTCATTTCTCCTCAATCGTGAGGATCCACGTGACATGCCACATAACACCAGATGTGGCATGGCTTATACTATCCATCCATGGGTGTTGTATCTACATCTGTAATTTCCTTCATGTTTATCTACTTCAATCAACTGTGGGGTCCAACAACCAATAACTAGGGTTGACATTAATGACAACAACCAAACTTACAACAATCTCCTCCTTTTTCATTGATGGAAACACTCATGCCCCCCCCTATCATAATGATCCCAAATTATCTCCCCCTTTGACATCAATTTCAAAGTGTGGGGATGCTCCCCTTGAGTTCAATGGCATATGGTGACCTTCTTCTTTGGGGATGCTCCCCCTGAACATGTGGCACTCAATAATACTTCATCCTTATTTTTGGTCTTTGAGACTTTTTCTTCCTTGGAATCCTTTTGTGTGGCTTATGGCTTCTCTCTCTTCTTCATGTCTAGGATGTATATGTTGTTCAATCTTCTTGTTGCAATTGCAACCAATCTTTTTGAGTTATTTTATTTGATTTTACATTTTTGGGAGTCAAACATAAGAGTGTATCATTGATCACATATCTTTCTTACACTCAAGATATTATGCTTCAGATATTCAACCAATAGAACTATTCATTCTTTTACATTTTCACTTCCAAGCTTTACAGTTCATTTTCCAAGTATTTTAGTAGATGAGTCATCTCCAAATGCAACATTTCCACCCTTTTTCTTCAAGATGAAAAATTTTCTTTGATCTCCGGTCATATGAGATGAGCACCCACTGTCTATGAACCATTCATCTTCTTATTTGCATTCTTTAGCGACCAATGCTATTCGACAATTTTCATTGTGTTAAATTTCTTTCCTTTTCCATGCTGTAGTTTGTATATGGAAATTTGGCATAGGATTATCTTCCTTCATCTCTCTACATTCTTGTGCTTTGTGACCAAGATAATTGCACTTGTAGCATACAATATTGTTATCCATTAATGGGTCCAATGGATTATAATTTTTGTTGACAGACCTACGAACATTTCCATATCTTCCATTTGCACCATTCATGTAACTTGTGTAGTTATTCCTTTCATTGATTCTACAATTGATTGCCTTGTGTCCAAAATTTCCACAAGTATAACAATGTCCAAGAAAGAAATTTTGATACTTTGCAGTAAGTGATCTTATTTGTGGTGTGGTCCATATGTGTTCACGATCTATTCTTATGTAGTTTCCTTCATAATGATTGTGTTCATACGTGGTGGGAGAGGATCTTCTTGATGTCTCATTCCTTCTGAATTCTAGTCTTCTATCTTGTTGTTCAACTTTCTTTGGAGTGTTGGTTTCATTATTTTCATCTTCCTTCTCTTGTTTTTTTGTCTTCAAACTGTCATTATATCCTGGTTGTGTCTTTTTATTTGGAGATATTTGATTGCTAAGGATCTCATCTAATTTTTCAGTTCTTTTTTTGAACTTCTTCAACTTTTCTATTGTTAATAGTATCTCCCCTTTTGTGTGATCCAATTCTGCTTTCAATTTCTCATAATCTTCTAATTGTTCGTTCAAGCTACCAATGGTCTTTTCAAGTTTGTAATTCTATTCTTCACAACGAATCAATTCACCTTTTATTATTATGTTTGTGTTTCTAAGATTGTCATTTCCGGCTTCAACTTTTCAAGATTCTCATATTCTTGTTCACTCTCTAGGTTATCTTTGTATCCCCAAAAGGAATCAAGGTTGGTTTCTTCATCTGAATCTTCTTCTGAAATGATTTCTTCTTCTTTAGAACTCTCGTGATCATCATCCTGGGTTTCTTGGGTTATGAAGATGACTTCTCCTCCATCATTATCTTCTTCATCACTCTCATATGAGGAGATGTCATCATCCTTGGAGTAGAAGCTCTTTTTATTGTTGAGACTTCTCTTTTTATGGTAGCAGTTTTCAACAATATGTCATATTCTACCACTGTTAAATCATTTAAAAGGACACTTACCTTTGTATATTCTAGTTCCCTTCTGGAACCTTCTTACAAAATTTTCTAGTTCTTCATCAAGGTCATTATCCTTGTCTTTTGTCTTCTTTATGGCCTTAAAGGATGCTTCATTATTTGGATGGTCACTTTCTGTACCTGTTCTCATTTCATATGCTATAAGAGACCCATGTAATTCATCCATTGTCATTTTGGTCAAGTCCATATTTTCTTCAATGGCGGAGAGCTTAGCATCATACTTCAAGAGAAGTGATCTCAACACTTTTTGTACAACCAAGGATTCATTGATATCTTGACCTAATCTTTTGTTATCATTAACAACTTCATCAACTCTAAGAAAATAGGTTGCAATATCTTCATTTTCATCCATTTTCAAATTTTCAAATTTTCTATGTCGTTGAAGGTTGACCTGCTTATAGGTAGATTCAGAGTAATAGGAAGTCTTTTGATTTCTCATTCCTTGGGTTTTTTCTCTCATTTATTATTTTTATTTTTCAATCAAAATTTTCTTTTATCTTATTTATTTTTATTAATTTCCATTGATACTAAAATTTCTCTATAGGACCTTTAAAAGGTCTTGGTTTACTTTAGAATCATATTTTTGTGCTTAAAAAGTTGGTATTATACAACAGATGTTTTGAAACTAAGATTTAGTATGGGTGTACACTTCAACCCTCTTAGTGTTATAAAGATGACAAATTATTTACACTCACAACATTTTAGGAATCATAGAATGCCTTCACCTAAATTAAAATGTAACAATATTTTTAATATCATCTCATTAGTGACATTCCTTATAAGTCAATGATTTAGCTAATACTCATCATCTTTATGCCAACCTTATTTGAGATGTAGGCCGTTCTCACTTGAGTTTGAAGCAACTTTAGGAATCCTCTTTCACGTTGTTTATTTTATTCTTGTATAATAAGTACCAAGCCATAGTCATGCTCTCAATGCGGGAAATACTAGATTTTATAAGCAAGTTAGGAGAAGATGTATTGCCTTTAATTTCAAGATTATAATTTATAAAATTCTTTTGGATTTGTTTTATCTTTTTCTCCAATTGTTTAAAATGGATACAATCCAAACTTTACAACCATATAAAACAAATGCCACATATAAAACAAGTGTCACTATAGTGGCCATGTCCCTCCCAAAAACATTTTGGTGCATAGATTTGAATTTATGCATAACTTTGAATTACAACATTGCATGCCAATACCAATATACTTATTGAAGATTCTTATACCAATTCGAAAATTGCATTATCAAATTGTAGTGAAGTGGTAGGGAATTACTAGTCAAAAGTATTTGAAATATATTCATTATAGTAATAAAAGTTATACAAAAACAAAGTATTATTTATTCTATAAAATGAAAAGTCAATAAAATTGGAAGGAGATGTGTTAAATAAAAAATATCTTTGTATAGGTATGAGCTTAATGTTAACTTCTAAAATTAAAAAGTTGCATGCTAAATTATTTATGAAAATTATAATAATTATGTAAAATAAAGATAAAATTAATGAATTTCAAGTGCAAGAACTTAAAAATTCATGAGCATAATTGATAAACTTAATAGTTACAAAGGTTACCATATTAATTTATACAATGAAGAGTTTTTGTACTTAAATTTAAATATAAGCTCAATTAATCATCCACATATCATATTGTTATTAACTTTGTAATGCTTTGACACCATTAGATAAGGACTCAATAATTTGATAATGTAACTTTAGTCATAACGATATGAATAACGCCACAAAATTATTTCCTCATATTCTAAAATATGATGATATTTGACACGGATGTCATTATTTTGGTTTTATACAATATTCATTTAAGTTTGGTTGTATTCTATTTTATTAATATTCATAGTGACTTAGTCTATTTTATGTAGATTTTGTAAATATTATTTTTTTTATATTCTCTTTGAATTTTGTAATTGTTATTTTTCATATTATGTATGGATTTTGTGTGTGTAGATCCATTTACATTCATGTCTCTATTTCTCACATAATATACAACATAAAATGTAAAGTTAGTTATTGGAATTACTAATAAACAAAAACTTTAATAACAAAGAAAGAGATCAATGATTGATCTGTGATAAAATTTTCAAACAATGATAACCTCTAATGTGTATAGTTACCATATCCAAGAATTTGCAATCAAAACATATAATTACCATGACCATGCCAATCCTTTAAAAATGACCAAAACTAGGCTCATATGAAAAAGTTGACTAATCCACTTTTTCATCATGTTGAATCCATTTCTGCATTCAAAAATGGATTCTGAACAACAAAAAAATAGTGATTAGTGTCAATTTATATCACCGGAGTCCTGTGAAAAAAGTCATTTCTTAGAACAACTAGCCAACGCCCATGTATATGTCATTGGAGTGGTTAAGCTCTAACTTTATGGGTGCATCCAACTCCACAGGTCTCATGGTACCCTAGATTGAATGAGTAGTGCATCCAACTAACTTCCATTGATATGATTTGATTATAATGTTACTAATTGAGTTGACTTGCATTCATGCAGGTAATCATGGTTAGAGGACACCGCAGAGGCAGATGACGGGGTGCTAGGGGAGGA
>JZKD02S0180263.1:301660-319661 GCA_000966675.3 Picea glauca
AATATCCTAGTCTTGCTTTCAATTACATGTCTCACAAATAACATAACTATGCACACCTTCAAACCAAAAAATATCAATAACAATACTTGTAAAATCATAACTCAATCATAACTCTATGAGTCCGACGGAATGGGCACGTACACCTCACTTCATTTTCCTATAACACCTCCATGTAGTCTGTAGAAGAACTTCTTGAACATTCTCTTCAGCAACATTGTGGTTCCGAGATACCACCTCGGGCTCACGGGCAGACAGATCACGCTCGCCATAGTCAATTCTCTCCCTGATGTTTGGCGCTAATGCCAGAATAAATGATTCAATTGGTGCACGATCTTTGTCCCAACCAAAAGTAATAATGTCACAGCTAGCTTTGGTCACACTCTCAAACATAGCTCCCTGGTTGTTGCCCCAGGTATCAGCTTGGGCACAAGTCATCCAATAACTGGCTACTGCTGGTATTCACGATAAAGGCCCCTAGCTTTATGTATTGCAAAGTTTCAAGATTGAGAATCTGTAGTGTTTCATTTGTCACAACACAGTGGAGCGATACAAGATCACTTACCGAGAGAAAATCATTAAGAGTATCCATCTGTTTGGCAGCTGGAGGGAAAGATCTGCGCCCTCTCACAGCTTTTCCTTTCACCTCTACGCAATCGTAATAGAGAACTCTCATCTTGAACGCCAGGCTCCTAGTGGCAAGAGCGCAGGCCGAGGCCGATCGGTCGATGATCCCGAGCATGAGACCGTGGCAGCGGTGCATACCCCGACACAGGGGCTGGAGCGATCCGAGCCAGCCGGAGCTAGAAAATCCCTGTTTCGACAGCAAGTGCGTGTGGCGGATCAGTCCGAGCAGCAAGGCTATGATAGTGTCAGCCACCTCCTCGGCCCAGGCTGTGTCGACATGGAGGAGATGAAACCCTAGATCCGAAGGAAGGGCGGAGTCGACGGCCTTGTCGGATGATCCAAGGCAGAGGATCAGTTGCCACGGCTGAAGCCTCCTCCGGGCAGCCCGGGGGAGATAAGCGAGGGAATGAAGGAGTACAACCATGGCCGATTCTATACGCATGTCTGCGATGCGTGAGAGATCCACATGCTGGACAAGGGCGATGCCTCAGAGGGTTTCTTCTTCGAATCTGCAGTCATCCAAGCAATTCAGAGCGATCACCAGAACAACGTACATCTCCAGCGAACAACAAACAATGGCTGCGTCTCTTATTCACCGCTCGTTCTCTGTAAACTCAAACTCCAGCAGCGATGGAAAACGTCTTCACAAACAATGGCGGGTCACAATGTTAAGCTCTTAGAAATTATCTACTCTACTCTCCACATGTGCCACATGTGCATGGGCACTCCCGTGAGGGAGTCACGCCCAGTCCTGAAGCTCTGATACCATGTTAAAATGGGAGAGTAGAGTGATGAACAAATATTCTATTGCTTATAAAATCAATACAATGGACTCTATTATATAGAGTGTACAGGTTGTTATCAGATCTAACTTATTATAAAGATAATTGGAGAGGTTGAGAGAATATCTCAACCACACACCAAACTAGGATCTCACCAATCCAACTCTCTAACGACCTCTTAATAATTGGATCACACAACTCACGTAGAGATGAACTCTACCTCTCAATACATTCGCAAGAACATTAGATAAGTAGGAATTATATATTCCAACACTATGAGAGTTGTAGGGAGTTATAAGATAGTCTGGCTTGAGATAATGAGAAGTGGAGACTAGAGACATTAAAGGACACTGGATAGTTAAAGATAACAAAGATTGCATAGTCGTATGTTGATAAGTGTAAATTATGTTACAAATTTGTAATGATTATTCAAAAAAACAAATAGTGGGAGCATTTCACTTCACATCCAATATATGACATCACATATATTTATTCCAATGACATTAATTTAATTACCTAAGATTAAAACTTGAAAAGTAGGTTATCTATGTTTGGAAAAAATATTGCATTGGGTGCATTTTAGGTGATTAAAACTCAAAACTTAAGTATAACTTAAGATTGAAAAAATAACATTAAAAACATCTAATTGGTCAACCAACAATATGTGTAATAAAAGTAGTTTAAATATTATAAAAAATTAATTATTTTATTAAGCATATATAAAACATTGAACAACAGAAAAATATATTTGTAATAAAAAACAATAATCAAGAATGAATCCAATACTATAATCCAAACTTCACAATCATATAAAATAACAAAAATAAAGAAGTTTGTAAATAAAAATTTCCTTTTACCTCACAGCCAAAACAAAAAAAATTCTCTTAACTAAATATAACTAGCATAGTAGCTAACTAGCTGCGGGCGAACATCGAAAGATTTATGGCCCATAAAAAAAAACTCAGTAAAAATGTCAGGTTAAATAAAACTCAGTAAAAATGCCAGGCCCATGCATGAACAAACTGAACAGTTGAAGAATTCCAAAAGTTAATTATTTAAACGTGGCAATCATATGATGTTACAGAGATTTCTTAATATGATTAAGTAAATGTTAAAAAGTAAACAGGTTAACCACTGCTTTTATAAATGCAAAGAAGTTATCAACAATAAATCTGACTCATTTATTTTGGAGGACGACTAAAAATATGCCAGCATCTTCAATGCATAATCATCAAATTAGAATTTAAAATTAAAAGATCATTAATTGTGCCCATCTTCAATAAGTATACATCTTTCGGTATAATTAAATTAAAACAAAACAAAATGAACAAAACTAGCATACTCAAAATAACAACGTTGTTCCAAATAAAAGTTAACCAGCTACCAGAAAAATACAACAATCAGATAAAGCAGCCTTTTCTAGAGTCATAACGACAGCAAGAACTCTGTCCAACATTGTCATAGACATGTGCCTCGTGCCAATCAAGCATTGTTCCAATCCCACTCTGCTGAAACTTGCAGATCACCAGAAATTATCGCTTAACCATTATGCACAGTCCCACTGCCACACGCAACACCTCTACCAACTATACTTACACGGTCAATTGCCAATCTTAACAGCACAGATTCTGGACGGCGAGCAATATCCAGCGGCATAGGCTAAAGGCCAAACGAAATGGACCTTTGCCGGCAGCCATTTTCCGTGTCCGGACTCTCATCGCCCATCACATCCAAGATCCGTCCGGCTACCTCTCCATCTTAATGTATCATCCGCCGCCAGCTTAAACTATCATGCACCATCCGCATCCGCAGGCTCCCTGCACCTTCCATCAACCATCATTTGAATGTGTGCATGCCATATATGGTATGGCGTCTACGATATACGACATGGATGGCCGATGGACGATCAATACAACGCATTAATGGCGTGATCTTTCGAATTTTGTAATGGCGCCACCTAAAAATAATAGAGAGGGCTGCTTCGGAATGGTTTACAGAGAAGATTGCTGAGATTCGTCCGGCTAGAGTTTCTCAAAATAGACTGCAATGGATTCACAACAACGACGATTCACAACAACGACATTTCGTATGAGTAGCCGCTGCGAGTTTGCATGGAGTCAATTTCGTATGAGGAGCCGCTGCGAGTTTGCATGGAGTCGATGGAGGGGTCTTTGGAGTAGGTTTCAATGATATTCCTCTATTTTCTAGAATCAGTATTAAACAGGTAATTATAATTGAGCTTCTAGGATCAATATTAAATAGGTAATTCGATTTTTTCTAACTGAATTTCGTGTTGTTACTTTTGGGTGTTGTTATTCAGAACTCCCTAGGGTATTATCTGTATTTGTTAGTAGAACAAGAATATTACACACAACTCGTTCATGGGGATTCCTTGGCTTAGAAGGAGCTGGCAAATCTGAGAGTGAAGAAATTCCTCCGCAATGGCTGTGGAGAAGTGCAAAATTCAGAAAGGATGTTATTGTTGCTCACCTGGATACAGGTAGAAACCCTCTTCGGTGGTCTTGGAAATAGCTCTCTGAGTGTGCTTAATAAGATATTCTTAAGGTCAGTTCATTTTATTCATGTTGTTGTATATTGATGCTGATGCTAATGTTCTTTTGTATTAAGGGGTATGGCCGGAATCCGCAAGTTTTGATGGCATGGGTCTGGGGCCTATTCCTTCTCGGTGGAAAGGGATCTGCCAAAATGAAACAAAATTAGGTGCAGCACAATGCAACAGGTGAGTTGATGAGGGGTCAGAGTATTTTTCGGTTTGTCAAACAAACTTTGAAATTTTCTTACTACCACATTTTGACTGTGCTGGCCATGGTAGTTGAAGACGGAAATTTCTTGAAGCTGAATTTTCCTTCAATGTTAATATGAAATCACCCAACAATCAGAGATCCAACACTGCTTGATCAGAAATCTCACAGCATATCTCTACAGAGGAGAAAAACAAGAGATTTTGAGAACGCAATGACTCCACCCTTGGCACCATAGAATGATCCTTGGAGGACGGAGCTGGAGAGGTTGGAGAAACAGAAGGTGGAGAATGATCAGAAAGCTCAGAGTCATGCTGTGACAATATTACGTTAGGGGTTGGGGTTTTTTTGGCCTTCATACGGTAGAATGAGGCTCACATTCTGGGAACTATCATGGGATGAGATGGAGCCCATATGCTTTTTTCTCACATCAATTTACTTCATGGCCAGATATCTATTCTTTCTCAACACATCCACAAATTCTTCATTCAAGAGCTTCTTGGATACTCGCTTTAGAACTGGACATAGCGGGTTGATGAAAAAGAGGAATTTTGACATTAAATGCTTAAGAGAGCTTCCGAGGTTGTCTGGGCCTCGATTGAAGATTTCTTATTGTTGCAGGAGTGTCTTGGAAGCCATTAAAGGATTTACTTCTATTAGTTTTGTCCAATCTTGGAATTTTCTTATTGCTAAAAACCATCTTGAGAGGTCCACAGAGGCCGCATATGATTTTTTAGCTTTGGTTATTGGAACCCATATTGTTTTTATAAAAGGATTTTTTTATCCATATCGACATATTTCTGATCTAAATGCATTTGAGGTTTCCATTTTTTCTCCCTTGGTCACCTTGAGGATGTTTTTGTTTGTTTTAGGCTCCCTAGAGTCATGTAGAATTTTATGCCCCTTGAATCCATATTAGTAATTTTATGCTCTGATTCAAAATTTTGTATGAATCCAAGTTAGTATTTATATTTTTTGTGAACCTATATTGGTAATTTGTTTTGTAATGGATGAACCAAAATCATTTGACAACATTCTTCTTATTTTGTTTCACAGGAAATCTCAGGGGAAAAGAACCATCAAAGTGCTAGCAATCAATGCTAAGATGGCTGATATTCCAGCAGATGAATACTCGTGGAGAAAATATGGGCAGAAACCTATAAAGGGCTCACCGAATCCAAGGTATGCTCCCTGTACCAATGGTACAGGGTCTGATATTTCTCATATGATACAAAACATTCTGTAGTATTGTCCTTAAATTTTCATTTTTTTTAATTGATGATACTCAGGCTATATATATTTTATTCCCTAAATCAATCGAGGGTCAAGATATGATCCTTGGTGTTTGATTTTTATTCAATGGGAGGGGCAGTTGGGAGGACATTAGATTCATTGGTGTGAAAATATAACATATAGAGTCTATTTTGATTGGAAAGTAGAGGTGAAGTCTCAGGGTTAAAGATCATATGCAACTTCTACACAGGCTGATATTTCCATCTTTTCTTTTTATAGAGGGTACTACAAGTGCAACAGTGTAAGGGGTTGCCCAGTAAGAAAGTATGTGGAACATTCTTTGGATGATCCATCCATGCTGATTGTGACATATGAAGGAGAACACAACCATTCTCAGTCCATGTCTGAAACCACAGGATTGGTCGTGGATCCATAAGGATTTTTACATATTGATTCATGTGAAGGAACAAACGATTTTAATCTGTGGCCATTGTTTGTGTGAAATGGGCCACTTCAATGGGCCACTTTCTATGGAATGCCTTGAAAAACCCTTATAGAGAAGAAGCTAGCTGATATCGATGCTAATTTTTTTGTCATGGCCTCTAATGAGGTTGTTTTGGCAAAGCTGATCTTGTTTGCATAATGTGATAAAAGAAGATCTTTGTGGAGGACTATTTCACTGTCCGAGATATTTAAATTTTGGTTTACATGATGTACATACTATGAGACTCTTAATCGAATAGAAGAGCACGTTGTTTTGGAAAAGTTGATCTTGTTTGCATAATGTGATAAAAAGAGATCTTTGTGGAGGACTATTTCACTGTCCAAGATATTTAAATTTTGGTTTACATGATGTACAAACTATGAGACTCTTAATCGAATAGAAGAGCATGAAAGAGTTCTCTAATGGGGAAAATTTATATTGACAAGACTGCCATTTGGTTGTACATTACTGATGAAATTTCAAATAACCTGGATCATGACTTTGTGTTCTCCAATATGAGTTCTTTGCAGTGTGCACATACTAAATCTCATTTGATTTTGCTTAAAGGACAAAGATAACAAAACTTCTCTCTTTAACTATAGATTTGGGTATCCCTCTCCTTAGCTTCAACCTTTTCCTCCTTTCTCAACAGATCAATTGAAAAATCCCTTCACGCTTTACATGATAATTGAACTATTTAGGTTCAAATGCAATATATTTTAATTGATATGGATACATGTTTAAGTTTTGTTTGCTACCAGTATTCTGTATCCTTCCATAGTGACTGGATTTGCATCTTATTGTTGGCACTGTGGAAACTCCTATGAGTGTAACCCTTGATAAAATATACATGTTTTTCTAGATTTTATTCCAACAAAACTACAAGGTCCTGATAACATATAAAATACATGGAGGGTTTGAAATTGTCTAAAATGATCATGTTTCAAAATTTCTGCTTAGTATAAAATAGTGTGTTTCTTTTTACAGGGTTGCAAAATAAGATAACATAACTGTCTAAAGAGAATTTATCATGGACGACATTGGTGTACATTAATTGAAGTATGTTAGAACATTTGCGTAAACTCACTAACTTATCAATCACAGATCTTATCACTAACCACTAACCTAAAAAACACCATGATACTTAGTGTTCGCCACTACCAAGTTCATAAATAACTAATCATAGATATAGGAATTGAAGATTTCTTATTCTTAGGTTAGTGGTTAGTGATAACACCGTCGCGCCAATGTATATAAAAAAAAATTCAACGAACGACCAATATCACTTTTTCAGCAATCCAACGGTTGTTATCGTTTTGACCAAAAGGTAGGGGGCCTGATAGGTCATCTTGGGCTCCAAGCTGGTGAGATTATCAAGGAGTCCAAGCACCTAGAGACCTAACCATACTGTTTCTCTACGTGTCGACATAGCTTAGTGATTGTTGTGTATATAAACCCATACGAATCATTTTACACTATCAATGTGGGATAAATCCCAATTGCCAAGTTAATCGCCATCGTCAATCGTTAGATCAGATAGTTGTTGAGACTCCGCTTACAACTCTTCATACTTATTCCTCTGCTTCTGAAAGTGGATTCTTCCATTTAATTTTATTTCGAATCGACGGTAAGAGTTCAATCATTAGTGCCACTTCTGTACAAGATGTCCCAACTACGAATCCTTTTAGGTTCCTCTCTGCTTCCATTTTTCTCTGTGTGATATGATTTAGATGAAATTGAAGGGATAAATTAGCTATCAACGAATCATAAAAAATTATCCAGTACCAAGCGTTGTTTAAAGCTAATATTCCGATTTCTTTTAATCCCAAAGCGATAGGCATACATAGAAAATCTGTTGAGTTGAATGACCAGAACATTGGGAGGTCTGAGAATTGACAATTTCTTCTGGGTTGGCATTAAGTTGTTGCAATTTTCGCATCTATAAACATTATCCCCATCATCCAGTAGTTGTGATGAAAAATGACAAGAGAGAGCCTCTTCCAAGGATGTTAGAGCGTCTATTAATTGAAGGTCAAAGTCCATAATATCTTCCTTCTTGTTCGACTCACCTCCACAACACATGCACTTCACATGGCTCTGCATTACACTGCCGAAGATGTTTTTCATAATGCTTTCATCTTTTCCATCTTTTTCACTTGGCTCTTCCTTCTTCCACTGACCAATACACATGTCGTTGTAGGCTCCAATCACATATATTAGAAATTTTTGGGCGTCTTCTTGCCTTCCTTCAATTCAGATTCATCTTTACTGGAAATATCGATTCCTCTTCCATCCCGAATACGAAATGTCCTTTTATCATCATCATAAGTTGAAGTTGCAATGATGCTTCCTTCTGAGAAATCCACCACTCTAGTAACCTCAATTTGTAGCCTCTTGAATGTATTGTCTAGACCTCCAATATATCTGAACAGAGTGACTTATGGATTGTTGTAATCCATAAACTTTTGGAGAATCATAACAACAAAGATGACAAGGTGTGTATGACAAGAATTGGTGTCTTTTAAAAGAGGCAAAAGGAATGGAATTAATCTAGTTTCCCTTTTTTTTTCTCGAGCCAATACATGTCTGGTGCAGTTGACTCAATCATGGATTCTTCACAATCCTTATTCTTCTTTTTTTTGTCAAAGGTGCTTTAGAACTCTGTGTTTCTTTCTGACAACTGCTTGACTGTGCAACAACAGATTGCTTGATTTTTTTGCATTTCCTCTTAGAGTTAGCATTGCTTTTGTTGTATTGCTCCTTGTATTGCTTTTGTTGTATTGCTTATTACTTTTGTTGTATTGCTTTTGTTGTTACTATTGCTTCTTGTATTTCTTTTGTTGTATTGCTTCTTGGAGTTACTGTGCAATAACTATTTACATGTAGCCCCAACATAGCTCTAGCATTATCAACACTCATCATAGCCCCAACATTATCAAATTTCCCACAGTAGTTTGGACTAATTATCAATATTTGTCCTTGAATAAGAAATTTAGGGCTCCCGTACCAGGTAAATTAGCCCTTTACAACCATAGTAAAATGACTATTACAAGAGAATAAAACCCGGGACTAGGCTGAGTCCTTCCAGCCTTTCCTTGCTCACAAATTTTACAAGAGCTGTCATAGCTCTTGGCTGCCCTGACCGGTCCTTTGGATAGCTCAACCACCTGTTATAGCTTGTTGTTATAGCCTGTAACAACCCTCAAACAACCCTTAAACACTGTTGTTCGTTGCTTGCAAACATGCCAGCCATCAACCCCCAAATCTGCTACTGTAGCAGCCCTGTACACTCATTTTCCTACTCCCACACCAGTGACAGCCCTCAACTGCTTCCTAGTTCCACATGTCACAGTTCTAGAGGTCATAGTTCCACAGGGCATAGTTCTAGAGGTCATAGTTCCAGAGGTCATAGTTCCAGAGGGTGTAGTTCTAGAGGTCATAGTTCTTAAGGGCGTAGTTCCAGAGGTCATAGTTCCATTGCCAGAGGGTGTAGTTACAGAGGGCGTAGTTCCACAGGTCATAGTTACAGAGGGCGTAGTTCCACAGGTCATAGTTCTAGAGGGCATAGTTCCACAGGTCATATTTCCACAGGTCACAATTCCATAGGTCATAGTTCTATAGGGTGTAGTTCCAGAGGTCATAGTTCCAAAGGTCATAGTTCTAGAGGGCATAGTTCCACAAGTCACAGTTCCATAGGTCATAGCTCTAGAGTGCGTAGTTTCAGAGGGCGTAGTTCCATAGGTCATAGTTCCATAGGGCGTAGTTCCACAGGTCATAGTTCCAGAGGGTGTAGTTCTAGAGGGCATAGTTCCACAGGTCACAGTTTTACATGTCATAGTTCCAAAGGTCATAGTTCTAAAGGGCGTAGTTCTAGAGGTTAGAGTTCCAGAGGTCATAGTTCCAGAGGGCATAGTTCCATAAGTCACAGTTCCACAAGTCATAGTTCCACGGGTCATAGGTCCAGAGGGTGTAGTTCCAGAGGGCATAGTTCCACAGGTCATAGTTCCATAGGTCATAGTTCCACAGGGCGTAGTTCCACAAGTCATAGTTCCACATGGCGTAGTTCCACAGGTTATAGTTCCACAGGTCACAATTCCACATGTCATAGTTCCAGAGGGCATAGTTCTAAAGGTCATAGTTCCAGAGGGAATAGTTCTAGAGGGTGTAGTTCCACAAGTCATAGTTCCACAGGTCATAGTCCCAGAGGTCATAGTTCCATAGGGCGTAGTCTTCGAGGGCGTAGTTCTAGAGGTCATAGTTCCAAAGGGCATAGTTCCAGAGGGTGTAGTTCCATGGGTCATAGTTCCACAGGTCATAGTTCCAGAGCGTGTAGTTCCATAGGTCATAGTTCCAGAGGGTGTAGTTCCATAGGTCACATTTCCACACGTCATAGTTATATAGGGCATAGTTCTCGAGGTCATAGTTCCAAAGGTCATAGTTCTAGAGGGTGTAGTTCCATAGGGCGTAGTTTCAGAGGTCATAGTTGCAAATGGTGTAGTTCCAAAGAGCGTAGTTCCAGAGGGTGTAGTTCCAGAGGTCATAGTTCTAGAGATCATAGTTCCATAGGTCATAGTTCTAGAGGGCGTAGTTCCACAGGTCATAGTTCTAGAGGGTGTAGTTCCAAAGGGCATAGTTCCATAGGTCATAGTTCTAGAGGGCATAATTCCACAAGTCAGAGTTCCACAAATCATAGTTCTAGAGGGCATAGTTCTAAAGGGCATAGTTCCACAAGTCATAGTTCCATAGAGTGTAGTTCCACAGGTCAAATTTCCACAGGTCATAGTTCTAGAGTGCATAGTTCCATAAGTCATAGTTCCACATGTCATAGTTCCACAGGTCATAGTTCCGCAGGGAGTAGTTCTAGAGGTCATAGTTCTAATAGGCGTAGTTCCAGAGGTCATAGTTCTAAAGGGCGTAGTTCCAGAGGGCGTAGTTCCAGAGTTCATAGTTCCAAAGGGCGTAGTTCTGGAGGGCGTATTTCCACGGGTCATAGTTCCAAAAGGCATAGTTCCAAAGGGCGTAGTTCTAGAGGTCATAGTTCCATAGGGCGTAGTTCCACAGGTCATAGTTACATAGGGAATAGTTCTAGAGGTCATAGTTCTAGAGGGCGTAGTTCTAGAGGTCATAGTTCCAAAGGGCGTAGTTCCAGAGGGTGTAGTTCCAAAGTTCATAGTTCTAGAGGGCGTAGTTCCAGAGGGTGTAGTTCCACAAGTCATAGTGACATAGGGCGTAGTTCCACAGGTCATAGTTCCAGAGGGTGTAGTTTTAGAGGGCATAGTTCCAGAGGTCATAGTTCCAAAGGGTCTAGTTCCAGAGGGCGTAGTTCCATAGGTCATAGTTCAAGAGGGTGTAGTTCAAGAGGGTGTAGTTCCACGGGTCATAGTTCCAGAGGGCGTAGTTCCACAGGTCATATTTCTAAAGGGCGTAGTTCCATAGGTCATAGTTCCACAGGTCATAGTTCCACAAGTCATAGTTCTACAGAACATAGTTCTAGAGGTCATAGTTCAAGAGGGCATAGCTCAAGAGGTCATAGTTCCAAAGGGATTAGTTCTAGAGGGCATAGTTCCAAAGGTCATAGTTCCAAAGGGCGTAGTTCCAGAGGGCATAGTTCGACAGGTCATAGTTCTAGAGGACGTAGTTCCACAAGTCATAGTTCCATAGGTCACAGTTCCATAGGTCATAGTTCTATAGACCTAGTTCTAGATGTCATAGTTCCAAAGGGCATAGTTCAAGTGTGCGTAGTTCAAGAGGTCATAGTTCCAAAGGGTGTAGTTCTAGAGGGTGCATTTCCAGAGGTCATAGTTCTAGAGGGCCTATTTCCAGAAGTCATAGTTCTAGAGGTCATAGTTCCATAGGTCATAGTTACAGAGGGCGTAGTTCCAGAGGGAATAGTTCCATAGCTCATAGTTCCAGAGGGCATAGTTCCACATCTCATAGTTCCATAAGGCGTAGTTCCTAGAACTACGCCCTCTAGAACTATGACATCTGGGACCATGCTCTCTCGAACTACACCCTCTTGAACTATGACATGTGCAACTACGCCCTCTCGAACTATGAACTATGGAACTACATCCTCTAGAACTACGTCCTCTGGAACTATGACCTCTAGAACTATGCCCTCTGTAACTACGCCCTTTGGAACTATGACCTCTTGAATTACGCCCTTTGGAAAAATGCCCTTTGGAACTATGACCTGTGGAACTATGCCCTCTGGAACTACTCCCTATGGAACTATGACCTATGGAACTACCCCCTCTTGAACTACACCCTCTGTAACTATGACCTGTGGAACGATGACCTGTGGAACTGTGACTTGTGGAACTACGCCCTCTAGAACTATGACCTATGGAACTATGACCTCTATAACTATGCCCTGTATAACTATGACCTATGGAACTGTGACCTGTGGAACTAATCCCTCTAGAACTACAACCTATGGAACTATGACTTGTGGAACTACGCCCTCTAGAGCTATGACCTGTGGAACTATGCCCTCTGGAACTACGCCCCTTGGAACTATGAACTGTGGAACTGTGACTTGTGGAACTACGCCCTCTAGAACTATGACTTCTTGAAATATGACCTCTAGAACTACACCCTGTAGAACTATGACATGTGGAACTATGACCTATGGAACTATGACCTATGGAACTACGACCTATGGAACTATGCCCTCTGGAACTATGACCTATGGAACTACGACCTCTAGAACTACACCTTCTGGAACTATAACCTCTAGAACTATGCCCTTTGGAACTATGACCTCTATAACTATGCCCTCTAGAACTATGACCTATGGAACTATGACCTCTAGAACTACGCCCTGTGGAACTATGACCTGTGGAACTGTGACATGTGGAACTATGACCTGTAGAACTACGCCCTCGAGAACTACGACCTATGGAACTTTGACTTATGGAACTACACCCTCTCGAGCTATGACCTATGGAACTGTGACTTGTGGAACTACACAGTGTGGAACTATGACCTCTGGAGCTATAACCTCTAGAACTGCGTTTTTTGGAACTATGACCCGTGGAATAGTGACCTGTGGAACTACGCCCTCTGGAAATATGACCTGTGGAACTATGTCATCTGGAACTATGACCTATGGAACTATGCCCTCTAGAACTATGCCCTCTGGAACTACGCCCTCTGGAACTATGACCTCTGGAACTATGACTCGTGGAACTATGACTTGTGGAACTACGCCCTATGGAACTATGACCTATGGAAATAGGACTTGTGGAACTATGCCCTCTGGAACTACACCCTCTGGAACTATGACCTTTGGAGCTACGCCCTATGTAACTATGATCTGCGAAACTCTACCCTTTGGGAATATGCCCTCTGGAACTATTCCCTTTGGAACTATGACCTCTGGAACTAAACACTCTGGAACTATGCCCTATGGAACTATGACCTCTGGAACTATGACCTCTAGAACTCCGCCCTCTAGAAGTATGACCTCTAAAACTATGCCCTCTGGAACTATGCCCTTTGGAACTATGACCTAAGGAACTACGCCCTCTGGAACTATGCCCTATGGAACTATGACCTATGGAACTATGCCCTCTAGAACTACACCATTTGGAACTAAGACCTCTGGAAGTACACCTTCTGGAACTACACCCTTTGGAACTATGACATCTAGAACTATGCCCTGTGGAACTATGACCTGTGGAACTTTGAGTTCTGGAACTATGACCTGTGGAACTACGCTCTCCATAACTATGAACTTTGGAACTTTGAAATGTGGAACTAAGCCCTATGGAACTATGAACTGTGGAAATGTGACTTGTGGAACTACACCCTCTGGAACTATGACTTATAGAACTACACCCTATGGAACTATGACCTGTGGAATTCTAACCTGTGGAACTATGACCTCTAGAAATATACCCTCTAGAAATATGACCTATGGAACTACACCCTCTGGAACTATTAGTTGTGGAAGTATGCCCTCTCGAACTATGCCCTCTCGAACTATTCCCTATGGAACTATGACCTCTAGATCTATGACCTGTGGAACTGTGACTTGTGGAACTATGCCCTCTGGAGCTATGACCTATTGAACTATGCCCTCTAGAAATATGCCCTCAGGAACAATGACCTATGGAACTATGCCCTCTGGAACTACGCCCTCTAGAACTATGACCTTTGGAACTACACCCTCTGAAACTACACCCTTTGGAACTATGACCTCTAGAACTATGCCCTCTGGAACCACGCCCTCCGGAACTATGACCTCTAGAACTACGCCCTCTGGAACTATGGCCTCTAGAACTATGACCTCTAGAACTACGCCTTCTAGAACTATGACCTGTGGAACTGCGACCTGTGGAACTACACCCTCTGGAACTATGATATGTGGAACTACATCCTCTGGAAATATGACATGTGGAACTACACCCTCTAGAACTATGCCCTCTGGAACTATGACCTGTGGAAATATGCCCTCTGGAACTACGCCCTTTGGAACTATGACCTCTGGAAATACACCCTCTGGAACTACGCCCAACCTCTGGAATTATGACCTATAGAACTACGTCCTGTAGAACTATGACCTGTGGAACTATGACCTATGGAACTACACCCTTTGGAACTATGATATGTGGAACTACGCCCTCTCGAACTACTCCCTCTGGAACTACGCCCTTTGGAACTATGGCCTATGGAATTATTCCCTCTGGAAGTATGACCTGTGGAACGATGACTTGTGGAACTATGCCCTTTGGAACTATTCCCTCTAGAACTATGACCTCTAGAACTACGCCCTTTGGAACTATGACATGTGGAGTTGTGAACTGTGGAACTATGACATGTGAAACTACACCCTATGGAACTATGACCTGTGGATCTACGCCCTCTAGAACTATGACCTGTGGAACTATGTCCTTTGGAACTATGACCTGAGGAACTATGACCTGTGGAACTGTGACTTGTGGAACTACACCCTCTGAAACTATGACCTCTAGAACTCTAACCTCTAGAACTATGACCTATCGAACTGTGACTTGTGCAACTATGCCCTCTGGAACTACACCCTTTGAAACTATGACATGTGGAATTGTGACCTGTGGAACTATGACTTGTGGAACTAGTTTCAGAAGTCATAGTTCCAGAGGTCATACTTCCATAGGGCGTAGTTCCACAAGTCACAGTTTCACAGGTCATAGTTCTAGAGGTCATAGTTCTAGAGGGCATTGTTCGAGAGGGCGTAGTTCCACAGGTCATAGTTCCATAGGGCGTAGTTCCACAGGTAATAGTTAGAGAGGGCATAGTTTTAGAGGGTGTATTTCCATAGGTCACAGTTCCATAGGTTATAGTTCCACAGGCCATAGTTCTATAGGGCATAGTTCTAAAGGTTAGAGTTCCAGAGGTCATAATTCCAGAGGGCATAGTTCCACAAGTAACAGTTCCACAGGTCATAGTTCCACAAGTCAAAGTTCTAGAGGACATAGTTCCACAGGTCATAGTTCCAAAGGGTGTAGTTCCACAGGTCATAGTTCCATAGGGCGTAGTTCCACGGGTCATAATTCCACAGGTCACAATTCCACATGTCATAGTTCCAAAGGGCGTAGTTCTAGAGGTCATAGTTCTAGAGGGAATACTTTCAGAGGGTGTAGTTCCACAAGTCACAGTTCCACAGGTGATAGTTCCAAAGGGCGTAGTACCAGAGGGAGTAGTTCCATAGGTCATAGTTCTAGAGGGCGTAGCTCCAGAGGGCATAGTTCTAGAGGGCATAGTTCCACATATCATAGTTCCACACGGCGTAGTTCCACAGGTCATAGTTCAACAGGTCATAGCTCTACAGGGCGTAGTTCTATAGGTCATAGTTCCAGAGGTCATAATTCCAGAGGCTGTAGTTCTAGAGGGTCTATTTCCAAAGGTCATAGTTCCAGAGGGCGTATTTCCACAGGTCATAGTTCCAGAGGGCGTAGTTCCAGAGGGTGTAGTTCCACAGGTCATAGTTCCAAAGGGTGTAGTTCCACATATCATAGTTCCTGAGGGTGTAGTTCCATAGGTCACAGTTCCACAGGTCATAGTTATACAAGGCATAGTTCTAGAGGTCATAGTTCCAGAGGTCATAGTTCCAGAGGGCATAGTTCTAGAGGTCATAGTTCCAAAGGGATTAGTTCTAGAGGACATAGTTCCAAAGGGAATATTTCCAGAGGGCGTAGTTCCAAAGTTCATAGTTCTAGAGGGAATAGTTCCATAGGTCATAGTTCCAGAGGGCGTATTTCCAGAGGGCGTAGTTCCATAGGTCATAGTTCTAGAGGACGTAGTTCCACAAGTAACAGTTCCACAACTCATAGTTCTAGAGGTCATAGTTCCATAGGGCGTAATTTGAGAGGGAGTACTTTGAGAGGGCATATTTCCAGAGGTAGTAGTTTCAGAGGGCGTAGTTCCACAAGTCATATTTCCAGAGGGCGTAGTTCCATAGGTCATATTTCCATAGGTCACAATTCCACAGTTTATAGTTCCATAGGGCGTAGTACTAGAGGTCATAGTTCGACAAGTCACAGTTCCACAAGCCATAGTTCCATAGGGCGTAGTTCCATAGGTCAAAGATCCACAGTTCATAGTTATGGAGGGAGTAGTTCCATATGTCATGTTGGTTGTGGAGCCTGATTATCCTCTTGATTCAAAGGTCCTTGCTTTCATCCATGTTTATACCCCATGAAGTATTTACACCCCAGAAGTATGTACACTCTTCCACGCGGGGGAGTGCAGAGGGGGGGTTACCCCCTTTGTGAGGTCCGGAGGGGCTATCCCCCCAGCTGGGGGGTCTGGGGGCAAGCGGGCCCCCGAAGCAAAAATTGCCTTGTAAAAGTATATTGTAATTTCATTGTAAATCTGGACCATTCATTATAAGGTCGCAGATCTAATGGTAGAGATTATGTTAGGGTTTTTTTCCCTAGAAGGCAACCCTCTTTTATGAGGGAAATGTATTGCAGCTATGGATGATTGTGAATATTGTATTCTGAGAGAGGAGACTGTGAGAGAAAGAAGAGGAAGTTACAACAGGTTTTGTTGTTGGTTGTATCCCTTCATTTGCTAGATAATAATAAAGGAAGGACCTGGCAATTTCTCTGGTGGACGTATCCCACACTGGGTGAACCACGCAAATCTGTGTCTCTCTTGTATTGTGTGTCTTCTGTGTTTTGTTTCTGCATTTGTTTTATTTTATTTCTCCACGATCCTATTTTTCTAACAACTTGTATCAAAGCGTAAGGTAACTCATAGGAAAAGAGGGTTCTTGGTTCGAGTGGGAGCAATGTCGAAAGATGGAAAGTTTAGGGTCGAGAAATTTAATGGCCAAAACTACCAGTTATGGAAGATGTATATGGAAGGCTATTTATATCAGAAGGATCTATTCCTACCATTGAGTGGAGTAGCAAAGAAGCCGGTGGCCATGAAGGATGAAGAATGGGAGATTCTTGACAGAAAGGCTCTAGGAACGATACGACTGAGCCTGGCAGCTTTGGTGGCTTTAAATATTTTGAAAGAAAAGACAATGAAGGGTTTGATGGATGCATTGGTCAAATTGTATGAAAAACCCTCGGCGTCGAATAAGGTATTTCTAATGAAGATATTATTTGATATGAAGATGTCAAAAGGTGCGTCTATTGTAGATCATTTAAATGAATTTAATACGGTTATTAATCAACTAAGTTCTGTAAAAGTGGACTTTGATGATGAGGTTAGGGCTCTTCTAATATTGTGCTCATTGCCAGAAAGATGAAATGGCTTGGTCATGGTTGTAAGTAACTCTGTCTCTGGTTCAAATACTTTAAAATTTGATGGTTTTGTTGGTGTTATCCTTAGTGAGGAAATGCGACGGAAAAGAAAAGGTGAGACATCTGGAAATGCGTTGAACATGGATAACAGGGGAAGACAAAAGGATAGAGGAAAGGGCTCAGGAAACCACAGAAATTATAAGAAGGGCAGATCCAAATCCAGACTTGGAAAGATAGAGTGCTGGAATTGTGGGAAAAAAGGACATCTAAAGAAAGACTGTAGAGCTCCAAAGAAACAAAGAGATGGACAACAGGAGAGAAATCAAGAAGCAAATGTAACAGGTGATGTGTTACAAGATGCTTTGATTCTTT
>JZKD02S0180263.1:322532-364107 GCA_000966675.3 Picea glauca
GAGAAGTTCTTCTCCCTTCTCTCTTTAGGAACTCAGGCCACTGTGACCCCTCTGAAGGCAATAGATAGGTTTACATCATTAACGATCATAGGGATGATGAAAATAATGTGTAACATATGGAACTACGCCCTCTGGAACTATGGCCTTTGTAACTATAACTCCTGGAACTATGACCTATAGAATTGTAACCTCTGGAGCTACGCCCTCTGGAACTATGACCTCTTGAGCTATGCCCTCTAGAACTATGCCCTTTGTAACTATGACCTCTGGAACTATGCCCTATGGAACTATGACCTATGGAACTACGTGCTATGGAACTTTGACCTATGGAACTATGCCCTCCATAACTATGAACTTTGGAACTATGACTTCTGGAACTATGCCCTCTAGAGCTATGACCTCTGGAACTATGACCTTTGGAACTATGACTTACAGAACTATGACATGTGGAACTGACCTGTGGAACTATGACCTATGGAACTATGACCTTTGGAACTATGACCCATGGAAGTATGACCTATGGAATTGTGACCTCTAGAGCTACGCCCTCTAGAACTATGACCTCTAAAACTACGCTATCTTGAACTATGACATTTGGAACTATGACCTCTAGAACTGTGACCTCTGGAACTACACCCTCTGGAATTATGACCTCTTGAACTACTCCCTCTAGAACTATGACCTCAGGAAGTGACCTATGGAAATATGACCTATGGAACTACACCCTTTGGAACTATGACCTCTGCAACTATGACCCATGGAACTATGACCTATGGAATTGTGACCTTTGTAGCTATGCCCTCTAGAACTACCTGTGGAACTATGATCTATGGAACTGTGACCACTAGAGCTACGTGCTTTGGAACTGTGACCTGTGGAACTATTACCACTAGAGCTATGCCCTCTAGAACTATGACCTGTAGAACTATGCCCTCTGGAGCTCTGACCTATGGAACTATGACCTATGGAACTGTGACCTCTAGAACTATGCCCTCTAGAACTATAACCTCTAAAACTACACCATTTGGAACTACGTCGTTTGGAACTATGACCTATGGTACTAGATGCTATGGAAATTTGATTTGTGGAACTATGGCCCTTGGAACTATGACCTCTAAAACTATGACCTTTGGAACCATGCCCTCTAAAACTATGATGTTTAGAACTATGACCTATGGGAATATGACCTGTGGAACTATGACCTATGGAACTATGCCCTCTGGAACTATGACCTTTGGAACTATAACCCGTGGAACTATGACCTATGGAATTGTGATCTCTAGAGCTATTCCCTATTGAACTATGAACTCTAGAACTATGACCTGTGGAACTATGACCTATCGAACTATGACCTGTGGAACTATGACCTCTTGAACTACGCCCTCTAGAACTATGACCTCTCAAACTGACCTGTGGAACTATGACCTATGTAACTACGCCCTCTTGAACTATGACCTCAGGAACTATGACCCGTGGAGCTATGACCCGTGGAATTGTGACCTCTGGAGTTACGCCCCCTAGAACTACCTGTTGAACTATGACCTGTGGAACTATGACCTATGGAACTATTATCTCTAGAGATATGATCTCTGGAACTATGACCTCTGGAACTATGACCTCTAGAACTATGCCCTCTGGAACTATGAGCTATGGAACTGTGACCTGTGGAACTATGACCTCAGGAACTATGACCTCTGGAACTACGCCCTATGGAACTATGGCATTTGGAACTACACCCTTTGGAACTATGACCACTGGAACTATGCCATGTGGAACTATAACCTCTATAACTTTGACCTATCGAACTACGCCCTATAGAACTATGACCTCTAGAACTATGCCCTCTAAAACTATGATCTCTGGAACTATGACCTTTGGAACTATGACCTATGGAGCTATGACCCGTGGAACTGATTCGTGGAACTATGACCTATGGAACTATGCCATCTGGAATTCTCAAACTATGACCCATGGGACTATGAGCTATGGAATTGTGACTTCTGGAGATATGCCCTCTTGACCTATGAACTCTAGAACTATGCCCTCTGGAACTATGACCTCTGGAACTACACCTTCTAGAACTATGACCTATGGAACTACGTGCTCTGAATCTTTGACCTTTGGAACTACGTCCTCCAGAACTATGCCCTCTAGAACAATGACCTCTGGAACTATGCCCTCTAGAACTATGACCTGTGGAGCTATTACCTTTGGAACTATGACCTATGGAACTATGACCTTTGGAACTAACCTGTGGAACTATGACCTATGGAACTACGCCCTCTGGAAGTATGACCCGTGGAACTATGACCTATGTAATTGTTACCTCTGGAGCTATGCCCTCTTGAACTATGACCTCTAGAACTATGCCCTCTGGAACTATGACCTGTGGAACTATGACCTATGGAACTGTGACCTCTGGAACTATGCCCTCTAGAACTATGACCTCTTGAACTACACCCTCTCGAGCTATGGCCTATGGAACTGACCTATGGAACTATGAACTATGGAACTGACCTATGGAACTATGAACTATGGAATTACGCCCTCTGGAACTATGACCTCTGGAACTATGACTAGTGGAACTATGACCTATGGAATTGTGACCTTTGGAGCTATGCCCTCTAGAACTACCTATGGAACTATGACCTGTGGAACTTTGACCTATGGAACTGTGACCTGTGGAACTGTGACCTCTAGAACTACGCCCTCTGGAACTATGACCTGTGGAACTGTGACCTCTATAGGTACACCCTTTGGAACTATAACCTCCTTAACTATGACCTCTAGAACTACCTCCTCTAGAACTATGATCCGTGGAACTGTGACCTATGGAACTATGACCTGTGGAGTTGTGACCTCTCGAACTATGCCCTCTGGAACTACTACCTCTAGAACTACACCTTCTGGAACTATGACCTCTGGAACTATGCCCTTTGGAACTATGACCTATGGAACTACATGCTCTGCAAATTTGACTTGTGGAACTACGACCTCTAGAACTATGACCTCTGGAACGATGACCTCTGGAACTATGACCTCTGGAACTACGCCCTCTAGAACTATGACCTCTAGAACTATGACCTATGGAACTATGCCCTCTAGAGCTATGACCCGTGGAACTATGACTTATGGAATTGTGACCTCTAGAGCTACGCGCTCTTGAACTATGACCTATTGAACTATGACCTCTAGAACTACGCCCTCTGGAACTATGAGCTATTGAACTGTGACCTATGGAATTGTGACCTATGGAACTATGACCTCTGGAACTACGACCTGTGGAACTATGACCTCTGGAACTAACCTGTGGAATTATGACCTATGGGACGACGCCCTCTGGAACTATGACCTCTGGAACTATGACCCATGGAACTATGACCTATGGAATTGTGACCTATGGAGATATGCCCTCTAGAACTACCTATGGAACTATGACCTGTGGAACTGTGACCTATGGAACTGTGACCTCAAGAGCTATGCCCTTTAGAACTATGACCTCTAGAACTATGACCTATAGAACTACGCCCTCTAGAACTATGAGTTGTGGAACTGTGACTTGTGGAACTATGACCTATGGAACTATGACCGGTGGAACTATGCCCTCTGGACTATAACCTCTTTAACTACACCCTCTGGAACTATGACCTCTGGAACTACACCATGTGTAACTATGACCTCTAGAACTACGTTCTCTAGAACTTTGACCTCTAGAACTATGCCCTACAGAACTATGACCTCTGGAACTATGACCTCTGGAACTATGCCCTATAGAACTATGATTGTTGGAACTATGACCTTTGGACCTATGACCTATGGAAATGATTCGTGGAATTATGACCTATGGAACTACGCCCTTTGGAACTATGACCTCTAGAACTATGACCCATGGAACTATGAGCTATGGAATTGTGACCTCTGGAGTTACGCCCTCTGGAACTATGACCTCTTGAACTATGATCTCTAGAACTATGCCCTATGGAATTATGACCTCTGAAACTATGCCCTATGGAACTATTACCCCTGGAACGACGTGCTTTGGAACTTGAACCTGTGGAACTACTCCCTCCATAACTATGACCTCTGGAACTATGACCTCTGGAACTATACCCTCTAGAAATATGATATTTGGAACTATGACCTGTGGAACTGACCTATGAAACTATGACCTATGGAACTATGAACTATGGAACTACACCCTCTGGAACTATGACCTATGGAACTATGACCCATGGAACTATGACCCATGGAACTATGACCCATGGAACTATGACCTATGTAATTGTTACCTCTAGAGCTACACCCTCTGGAACTACGACCTCTTGAGGTATGACCTCTAGAGCTACGCCCTTTGAAACTATGACCTGTGGAACCTACCTTTTGAACTATGACCTCTAGAACTATGCCCTCTGGAACTATGACTTGTGGAACTGTGACCTGTGGAACTATGACCTCTGAAACTATGCCCTCTGGAACTATTACCTCTTGAACTACACCCTATGGAAGTATGACCTCTGGAACTATGACCTGTGGAGCTAACCTGTGGAACTATGACCTATGGAACTACGCCCTCTAGAACTATGACCTCTGGAACTATGACCTGTGGAACTATGACCTATGGAATTGTGACCTCTGGAGCTACACCCTCTAGAACTACTTGTGGAACTATGACCTATGGAACTGTGACCTCTAGAGCTACGCCCTTTGGAACTATAACCTCTGGAACTATGACCTCTAGAACTACGCCCTCTGGAACTGTGACCTGTGGAACAGTGACTTGTGGAACTGTGACCTGTGGAACAGTGACTTGTGGAACTGTGACCTGTGGAACTGTGACCTTTGGAACTACGCCCTTTGGAACCATGACCTCTGGAACTATGCCCTCTAAAACTATGACCTTTGGAACCATGTTCTCTGAAACTTTGACTTGTGAAACTACGCCCTCTAGAACTATGACCTATGGAACTATGACCTTTGGAACTGTCACCCCAGAAACTATGACCTGTGGAAATTTGAACTCTTGAACTATGACCTTGGGAAATTTGACCTCAGGAACTATGACCTCAAGAAATTTGGCCTTGGGAACTTTGGCCTATGTAGCTATGACCTGTGGAACTATGACCTCTTGAACTGTGACCTATGGAACTATGCCCTTTATAAATTTGACCTCTAAAACTATGACCCTAGGAACTATGACCTTTGGAACTATGTCAAGTGGAAATTTTACCTTTGGAACTATGACCCTGGGAACTATGACCTATGGGACTATGACTTATGAAACTATGACCTGTGGAAATACAACCTCTAGAATTATGCCCTCTGGAAATTTGACCTCTGGAACTATGACCGGTGGAATGACCTCTAGAACTATGACCTTTGGAATTGTGACCCCATGAACTATGACCTCTGGAATTGTGACCTCTAGAACTATGACCTCTGGAACAATGACCCCGAGAACTATGACCCTTGGAAGTATGACCTCTGGAATTGTGACCCCGAGAGTTATGACCCGCAAAACTATGACCTATGAAACTACACCCTTTGGAACTTTGAACTCTGTAACTATGACCTCTAGAATTATGATCTCTGGAATTGTGACCCCGAGAAATATTACCCATGGAACTATGACCTCTAGATCTAGGACCTATAGAACTTTGAACTTCGGAACTATGACCTTGGGAAATTTGACCTTAGGAACTATGACCTCATGAGATTTAACCTCGGGAATTTTGACCTGTGAAACTATGACCTCTGGAACTATGACCCCACGAACTATGACATCTAGAATTATGAACTGTGGAACTTTGACCTATGGAACTATGACCTGTGGAACTTTTACCCTAGGAACTATGACCTATGGAAATATGACCTCTGGAACTTTGTCATAATTGTTGGCACAAATGACCCTCTTTGGGGTAAAAGAAATGCAACCAATTAGTTGTCAATTTCTTTGAAATTGGCAAATGGGAAGGTAATTTTTACCCTATATCTCCCCAAGCCCACATGAATTCTAGCAATTCACATCTTTGACAAGATCCGACCAAATTTATGGCGATCATTAGCACATTTTAGGATCGACACAATGTCTAATAGATGTGTGGATAATGGGAGATCGATCTCTGTGATATTAGCATATAAAGGTCATTCAGGTGATGGGACATGCATTTAATGCTTACCTCCCTTAGCTATCATCTTTGTTTCCATATCCTCTGTTATGTCTTGTCTATGACACTTTCATGTTGGGTGTTTTTTGTTGCTATGATGAGTAGTAAGGGTTTTATCTAGGGATTTTGCTTTAGTCATCCATGCTCCTTTTTTTGTTGGACATTCAATATCATGCAAATTTTATTTATAAATGTTTTTTTTTGTTTAAATTTATAATGGGTTTGAAATTTGATCTAATTTGGTGTTTGGTGACTTGTATCAAACAATCAAATGGAGTTTCATGATTCTTTAGGGATTCAATAGTGGCATTCGAGGTAATCTTGGCTACATGAAACAACTTTTCTCTTTTAATATTGAATGGAGCCACTTTTTTTTAATATGAACTATTATTCTATATATTAATTAAATGTTTTCAAAATTCTTACTACATAATTAATCATAATTTTAAAGTTTAGATGTTTTCAAAACACTTACAACATAATTAATGATAATTTTTACAAATTCTTCTTATGCAAACATAGGCTAGATTCCCTTAACTAACCTTTAATTACAATTTGGTATAGTTCCCAACTAGTATATCTAACATTTGTTATATAGACTCCTTTAACTTGTATATAAATTTTTTATGGCTAGAATTAAAAGTTATATTGTATTACAAATTTATATAAATTTATAAAGAGTTTTGATTTAAAATTCTAATATCAATTTTTAGAATGCAAACAAGTTAGAATACAAACAACTTGATTTTTCCATTTTTCATAAACTATTTACTATTTTTTATTTTTCATGATTTATCTTTTCACTGTATTAAAATCTCACTAGACATAGGAGTGGGACATCCCAATACCTTCATATTCATAGTTATATATTTTTTACAATATTACTCTATAAATAAATAATTGTTACTTCAATGCAATGATGTCATGCCTGAGTCTCAATATACACATACACTGGTACTTGACATCCAAATGCCTGTGTAGTTATGTTTTGTTTTCAATACTATGTTGTTGAATAAATAAACTTTACTTGAATGCAATGATGCTATGTTTCTTTAGCTTTTAAGATTTCATAATAATAACATTAAGTTTCTGTTCATGATGGATTTATGATAATAATGGTTTTTCATAATGATATTATAATTTTAGGTTTTTATTTTTTATATATTTGTGTTACTAATTATATTAAAGAGATACATCTATAATTCACAATCCACTTAAGCATGCAAGGTGATTCAAATTATTTATAATAAAAATATTATTTTAATTATAAATCAAATGAAATATAAAAATTATTGAACAAAAATGTATGCAAACAATAAATATATTTGGAAATATTTAAATGATAATTATTTTTATTTTATAATAATTAAAAATATAATATAAGCAAGGATGTGTAATAAGAAATATTACATCAAAATATTATTTTTATTGATATTTAAAATTAAATCTTAATTTGAATTTTTTATCATGATAAAAATTTTAATACCAAATAACAAATGTGATATTTGTTTTTTTGGTTTATGTTTGTCAACCATAGCGTAATCACTATTTCTAAGCATATAATCAATTATCACTATTTTTATTTGCATGTGTATAACAAATTATCACTTTTTCTATCTATTGTACATAGAAACATGTGTAGACACATAAATGACACGAGGATTCGTTTCCACCTTGGGGGATTTGATCCTTGTTGAAGCATGATAAATCCAAAGTTAAGATGTTTATGCTAGTATTTTAAAAATTGTTACATAAATTTAAATTTGGTTTTAGGGTGGTTATTTCCATGTTGTGTTCATCATTTGTGTGCATTGAATAACCCAAATTCTTATTGAGAAGGTGAAGTTATGACACATTGACACATGTTAAAGATGTTTTATTATGACAAAAAATGATGATTATCCTTTTAGTAGCAGTAGATTTTTTTAAAAGCTTATTCTTATTCTTATTTTGGATGTGAATTTTATTTTTGGGAAGGATTGACCTTGGGTTTTTATGTGATTTGTAATTTTGTGTTCATAAGCCATCTCTTAATTAAATCATATTTTCTTTAATAACACCAAACAAAGCACATAATATATTTGTAATTTTTCATTTCCAACTATACTAATATAAGATATGGGATTTGATACCATAAACTCTATATAACAACTTCACTTCTAACCTTCAACCCCAAGTATTAACTACTAGAATAGCAAGGTAGAGATATTGGTCTGGAAATTTAACATGCAATTATAATCCTTCATTGATAATATCATCTTAGAAAAAATAATAAAGCTAATTAAAAAACCATCCTTCATCCTCTTCATAAGAAAACCATAATTTGTAAATTAGTGGTGAAAGGAATAAGTTAAAAGGTGATCAAGTTGAAGAACAATTTTTTTTAAATTGAAAACTAATTAACATTTTATTATTAGAGAATAAACAAATCTCACTACTTAGAATAACAACTAACTTTTATGTTTCTTCACAGAGAAAAAACTCTCCAAATTTTAGATAGGATAATTGTGGATTCATGGTTTTCCAAATTTAATAATAATTGTTGATTTCGAGTGAGTAACATTAAAAATTTCAACATTTCATTTAGTTTGTATCTTTAAATTCAAGTGGAAATGCATATTTACATGATACTAATTAAATCATTCATTGTTCCTGACAAATCTCTCCAACCTTTCTCCACTACCCTAAACGAAAAATATGTTCTTTCAAAAAATTTCAAATTTTCCTTCTTTGATATTTCAACTTTCAGTTAGAGAATATGTATCTCTTAACTCAAAATTTTCATCCCAATTAGATGGGCTCCTTTGGCTACCGCCTCCCACTTACGACTGCAATATATGGGTGTCCCTGCTTCACGATTGAAAATATTATATCTCTTAACTCAAATTCTTAAATATAAAAAATGCATGCAGCACTATATCAAAACAATAGGTAAGTAATGGTTTCTAGAAATGGAGACCTAAATGAGATTTGATGGAATAGAAACATCCAGCAAAATATAACATCTTAACTAAAGGATTGTTCTAAGTTACTATAAGCAGTGAAAAAATAATTGCAACATCCCACCACTGCTGGTAATGGCCTCAAGATAATTGAATTTCTACATGTTCCAAAAAAGATTCCTCAACTCCAGTATTTGATAGAAATTGAATAGTGAACCCATGGAAAGAAGCAGAAAAATGAGATGGTAGTTCATGAAAAAAAACCTGATAAAAGAACTCTCAGTTTTAGTTGTAAGTGGCCTGAAGAAATAGCTTTTATTGGTAATGAATATGTAGAAAGTTTGGAAGGACTAATGAATTCAAAAAAAAATTACCTCTATTGCTAGAACCCATTCGGCACAGTATTTTATGGCAACAGTGCCAGCAAAATTGAGCAATACACTAATCAAGTTTTCTCAACCGTCTTGAATTTTGCAAAAACCTGGGACTCTGTGGCGAGCATCACTATCCATCCCTTATCTACATTTTCCACACCCAATCCATTCCCTCTGCCATCTGTAGAGTAATATACAACAACCCTGTCCTAGTAACTTTCATCTTGAAGCAAATTTGTGTCTCTTGTCCACATAAATATATGTAACATTCTTCAGCCAGATCTATCTCCATGGAGAATGTCGTACACCTAATATTGACCATGACTATTACTATCTTCAAATGTTACATGGAGATTGCTGGTAATAAAACACATGAATATTGCATTATGTGAATGCATATTCTCTATCCACATAGTAGATTTAATTGCGGTTGTTTTAGGGACATCTAGAACTGTAATACATCAAAATTATTCAACACACATCGTATTACACTCTCGTGATCAATTCATTTCAGTTTCTTGTTCTGATTCAAAGTTTGAATTACGATATCAAATCCAATACTAATCCAACTTTCTTGGTAAAAATTAAAGACCCACCATGTGATCATTGGCTTTTCCACTCAGTATAGCAGTTGACCTATAATAGGGCAATGTTTACACAAATTTGGACCAAATTCAGCTAGTATCATTCTACGACATAAGTACAGTATATTGCTTTTAAATTCAAACTATGATAGGCCTGGCCTGGCCGCTACTATCTATCTTCCATAATAAAACAATAATATCACACACCATCCAATGCCATAGATTAACTGTATGCCTTTGCCACAGGATCAAGACAAGCATATTCATAGGGGTCTATATATATATATATATATATATATATATAAGAACGTAAAACGACATAAAAAGTAAGTGGATACTCACAAAATTGGAAAGCATAGTTCCAAATAACGCCATTGTGTGTTGCAATCTTGTGACAATTCAACCGTTTGAGCTGACCCAATGCTTCTATGCTCTTCATCTCCCAACATGCCTTTGCTTTAATCTGTTCCAGTGATCTCAGACCTTCAAGATTCAGTGTTTCCAGTTTGACACACCCATTTCCAGTTTGCCCGTCAGATTCCCAACTGAGTCTAGAAGTGTCTGCAGAGTAACAAAATCTTAACGATGGTAAATCTTCATCCACCATGATCTACTGCTTGCTAAAAGGGAATATGCATCTCGCATAGTCTGAGATCAAATAATGATTTACATGTATCGACAATCCCCCACCATGAATTGGGAAAGTTCATAAATTCAAATTTGCTTTCTAAAAGGGAAGATGGCTCTCACGCAGTCCGAGATCAAACAATGCTTTACATTTATTGACTTTCCCCCACCATGAATTGGGCGTGTTCATAAATTCAAATTTGGATGGCTCTGCAGTGTATATCTATCGGATCCAAGGAGAGCGTTTAAAATTTTGAATCTACATGTACTGTCATGGGAAATGGATGCATGTCCATTGCCATGTCGAGATGATGATGGTACTAGCATGGGATTTGGAAATGCATCCATTCATGCTATGGTGAGTAGTATGCAATGGATGCAGTGATGGTGTTTGATGTACATCACCGGGAAGCCAGGTGGATAGTGCTAGTCGGCTGTCGATCGAAGATTCGGAGGACGTACCATCGGAATCAGGGATTTGAGAGAGCCGGCAAAGGTCCAAATCGTTTTTCCTTTAGTCTATGCCATATCTAGCCTTCTGCAGAGTCATTAACACTATGTTAGCAGGATTCCCATCCATACTACCAAGGAGCATGACCACCATGCTGCCACCCTCGATGTCCGTGCTCAGTTTCGGTGACCGTCGTCTAACATAGAAAGGGTTGTTTCTATTTTCATTTCCATTTCGGTTGTTTTAAATATTTTGTTGTATGCATGATGTGCCTCCATTGCCCAATGCAGCTGCATTCAATAGCACAATCATGATACAAACGCATTAATGAAATGAACGCTGTCAAACAGTCATGTTGATTCGGTGAAGCGACGGAAACATTCATGGTCGATTGGTCGATTTGAATTCGATGGCGGTCGTCATGGTCAAATTGAATTTGAATTTGAGCATGCCCATTGTTGAAACATTCAATACCATTCTGTCTATTCAAATCTACAAGAGTGACTAACGCCATTGCATTCATCTGATTTTGAATACACTCTGCAAGCATGACATCTCGGACCACCTGCTCGGACATTGATCTTCTATTTCGGAAGTGGCCGATTTCATGGGCCCCGTAGAGATCAAGATGACCAAAGACGACCGCGGCCGGGGGTTTAAACCAAATGAAAAAAAAAAAGTGCCAACTTTTTCTAGTAAGCAATGCCGTTTCAGTTGCTTTTGAGGACAACCTGGTCGGAATCAAAGTGGACCACTGGGGAAACATTAATCTGCCATCACAAGAAGAGCATGTTGCCACCATAGTTAGTGCTTCTAGGAAATCGCAGAGATTGTTCCAGCAGCTTTATAGTTTAGAAGACTACTCTGTGCCTAGCACCCTGGATGTTCCAACAATTGATCTGTTTAAAACAGAGGGGAAAATGTCTCTAAGCAAAGAAGGTATTTTTTACTCAAGACGCATTTCACAGGTATAATCAAATGTCAAACATAGAACACTACGACTTATTACAATTCGAAAACGTAGATGTGACGGGTCTATGCACAGATAGACTGTCAAATTTCTTATTAACAACAGTTCAAATAGAAATTAATTAGACTTTCTTCTCCTTTCGTGGATTAGGGGCAGATGAAACAAGAAATCAGTTGGACTTTCGAGAAACAGATAGGATTAGGGGAAGATGAAACAAGAAATCAGTTGGACTTTATAGAAACAGATATCAAATACAAAGCTAAAAATGAAAGGATGACTTCAGTTTCTCAACCCGAGAAGATGAAATTGAGAAAGAAATATACGGTATCTGGGTAGCAGGCCGGTTTTTTATGCCGAAAGGCGTATACCTATTGGAGTATTGGAGATTGTCACAATTAATCACCTTTTAGTCTAAAATTCTAATCGGATAGCTAACAATTAAAATGCTGGCATATTCTTAGTCGTCCTCCCAAATCAATGAATGTGATTTACTCTTCATAACTTCCTTGTATTTTTGAATGTATCAGTTAACCCGTTTACTTTTTAACATTTACCTAATCATATTAAGAAATTACTGTACCACCATATGATTTCCATGTTTAATGATTAACCTTTGAAATTACCACATTTAAGATTAAATTTTGGATTTTGTCAGCTGTATGTGCATTTCAGCTGTCTGTGCGTTTCAATTCACAGCGGTGTACTGGAGTGCTTTCCATCCAAATAACTTTCGCCATTCACCAACCGCAACACCAGCCACTTTGTGGTTATGCTAGTCCTACTATAAAGAAAATATCTTAGTTGATGATCGTTGTTAGAGTAAGTATGGGCCAGGAAAGAATAATTGGTTTTCTGTTTAAGGGAGCACTAAGAACTTACCCGTACAATATTAAATGTTCTATATAGTGAGGTGTGTATTATTACTACACAACCTAATATGATATCATTCTTAGTACTTAGTGATTTCCCTTTGTTTATCTAAAAGTTTCATTTTTAGGTAATTGCTAAAAAAATTATTTCTAAATATATATTCAATGTTTACTTTCAAAAAAAAAATTAATTTGTAATTAATTGTTAAATTTATTAATAAAAAAATATAAAATTTTGTAATTAATTGTTAATGTTTTCAGTGAAATGAATATTGTATTTATTATTTAATCTTTGTTTTTCATTTAGGATTGTTAAGTAATTTGGAAATTTGGATTTGAAACTTTTTTAATAAGAGAATATGGTAACATTTTTTATTTTTTGAAAATATTTATGGTTTTGGTTTTAATTTACATTAATCATAAGTAGATATTTTTTGAAAATATTTTTGGTTTTGGTGTATGAGACCCCCTTGATTGTGGGACAAGAGAATTCTATGGAGGTATACATACCCTAACCTACTAAGGTATACATACCCTACTCCACTCTGGATTTGAACTTGTGAGCTCTTAAGAGGAAACACATGTTCTTAACCATTAGGCCCACTCATGCTGATAATATGTAGATGATTATGTAAACAATATATTAACAACTCAATTAAACTCACCTTCGACGAAAATTTAAATGGATGTTAATTAAAATATAATAAAATGTGTTTTTAATATATTTTTCATTTTATTAGAATTATTTTCATAATTTTATCAATAATTATATGGCATTGAAAACCTGCAATTTCACCAATAATTATATTGCTAGATTTCATTGATAATTACAATAACTTTTCTTCCTCAAATATTAGATTCTCATATCCACTTCTACTAGGGTTGCCTCATAGGAAAGGAGGAAATTGCCAATGCTATTAGAGGTGTAGGAAGGGAAATTTCAGGGGTTTCTTGGACCAGAGAGAGTATAGGTCATTGTGGAATCTTTGTATAGGTGTGTAGTTTCTCCCCCAAATATAGGTTTATCAACGTTTCTCTTATATTATCGTACACAATCCCTTATATAGATTGAATGTTGACTAAGATAAATTTGGGTAAAACATAAACTAAAGGAATCTCAAAAAAAAAAATTGAAAGAGTGGGAATTTGAAATTCCATTCTTGTCATAGATAATTTTGACCATTTGAATATCACAGTTAATTTTGAAAGATATCATATAAGCGTGCTTTGATTTTCTATTATTAGGAGTAGGCTAACTCGGGAGCAATCTTCCCTCTTGAGTGTCCTTACTATGGCAGGTAGCTTTCTGACGACCCCCTATTTTTGATGTGAAACTATCCCCCAGACGTTGCTAGCATTTCATAGCATGAGAGACTTGACGTAGATGAAGTGTTATGAATTCACCTGCAATTAAATCGAGCTTAATTACCACCTGTCGTCGCCGGAGAGACTTGACGTATATGAAGTGTTATGAATTCATTGCAATTAAATTGAGCTACCAACCAATCACTGAGAATAACTAAGCCAACGCAGAAGCATGAGATCAGACTTTGAAGAAGCACAACGTAGAAGGGGTAAATTTTTCTTGTCTCGAACCTTACCAACTTTGTTGCTACTTTCAGAAGAAGATCCATGCTCATTTCTGAAAATTGATATCACCAGATGAATCGTTGGATGGAAGTCTCGAGTCACTCACGACTATATCACGTGTTTCTTAATGAGAAAGTAATCGGGAAGGTAACAAAAACTTGGTGTTTATATATATATATATATATATATTCACGACTTGGTACATTTGAGGAGCGTTAGCGTACAATAAAGGGTATTGAGTGAATTGATAAGGTTTTTGTTTTTTAAAAAATGCATGTAGTATTAAGAATTTTTGTGGTAGGCATGCTTATGATGTTTTTCATTATTTAAAAACTTAATATTATGACAGTGCTACTAATTTTAGATCGGTAGAGTTTTTACAACAATATGTAAAGTTAAAGAGGTGCCAATTTTAGATTCACAGTAGCCTCCTCCAATGTATCTTTCCCTTCCCACTCTCATGTTTCCCTTATCCCAACTATAAATTTTTCCATATTAATCCTTGTCCTACTTTTTTATCAGAATTGGGTAAGTACAGAGTATTTAGCAACACCCCACCAAGAAAGATACTATTTCAAATGTTGGGTGTTGTTGATCCCCGTCATCTGGGATCGCACATGAGAGCTCTCTGTAGAATTAGCTTCTTGCGCCATAAGGTTTTTATATTCCTCCAAAACTGCTAGTTTTGTTGATCTTTTTGAGGTGCGCATATGCTTAGCATTTAATGTTTACTGGAGGACACCGTGTGAATAATGTAACCCAATAAAATAAGGATACCACCTATATCTCTTTTTTCCATTTCAAATGAGAATAACCTAGTGTAGATTTGATGAGTGTTAGTGTACAATAAAGGGTATCGAGTGAATTGATATGGCTTTTGTTTTCTTAAAAACACATGCAGTATTAAGAATTTATGTGGTAGGCATCTTTCATATGTAAAAAATTTCCACACAAGTACTATCAATGTAACTTCATGAAATGTTTAACAAGGATGTATGAAGACTAAACCCCACACCATAAGTGATTTATGTTCGTTATGAATTCATTGCAATTAAACCGAGCTACCAATCAATTCCTGAGAATAACTAAGTCAACACAGAAGCCGGAGATTGAAATTTGAAGAAGCACAATCCAGAAGGGGTAATTTTTTATTGTCTCACACCTTACCAACATATCTCGTTGATTATATGGTAAGCTTGTGTTCTCGGAATTCGGATTATGCTTATGCGTATGTTCTAGGATTATGCTTATAAATTCAGATTATGATTATAAATGAGAAATGAATATAGAGATACGAATAAATCGCGTGAAATGATAGAGATACAAAATGAACTGAGAAATGATAGAGATAGGAATAAATTCCTATAAATGAGAGTACCTATTTTTTGAAAGATGTTTTTATTATCACCATATAGCAAGCGTGTCTGATCATTTTCAGGATGTTTTCCATTTTCTATTATCAAGTCTGTCCTTCCTGGTCTAAAACTATTAGTATACAATATAACCAGAATACCACAGTGGAATTTGGGCATCCTTAACCCTTTAAACTTGGTTTAGTTCTTTTTCAGAGATATGGTGTTGTTATATGTTGAAATATGAGCTTGAATGTAACCAAAATCACCTTTAGGAGTGAATTTCCTATATAGAATTCGATATCCACATTGTCTACATTGGATTGCAACATATTTCTATTTATGTTTCGTGAGACTAGGCCAATTTTAATAGCCTATTAATGGTTTCATATATGAGTGAGATGTAATATGGATTGCAACATATTTCTAGTTTGATTTCGAGTAGGATTCCGAGAGATATGGGATTGGTTGGTTATTGATGGCTTTCCCTTGATTTGATTCCGTATATGCACACTTTGGCTTCCGTAAATGCACATATAAGGAAGCCAAAATGCGTATATATAGAAGTTGTCTTCTATAAATGCACATTTTTTCCTTCCGTAAATGTGCATATATGGAAGGCAAACATATATGGAAGAGAGCTTCCATATATGCACATTTTGGCTTTCGTAAATGCACATTTTTTCCTTTTGTAAATGTTCATATATGGAAGCCAAAATGCACATATACATAAGCTCTCTTCCGTATATACGCATTTACGGAAGACAAAATGTGCATTTACGGAAGAGAGCTTCCATATATTTGCATTTTGTCTTTTGTATATGCACATTTATGAAATCCAAAATGAACATATACAGTAGCTTATATGGAAACCAAAATGCGCTTATACGGAAGCTCTCATATATGAACATTTTGGCTTCCGTATATGTGCATTTACGGAAGGAAAAAATGCGCATTTACTGAAGCCAAAATGCACATATACGAAAGCTCTCTTCCGTATACGAAAGATAAAATGTGCATGTACGGAAGGAAAAAATGTGCATTTATGAAAGAGAGCTTCCATATATGCGCATTTTGGCTTCCGTATATGCACATTTATGGAAGCCAAAATGTGCATATACATAAGCTCTCTTCTATATATGTGCATTTTGGCTTCCATAAATGCACATTTCTTCCTTCTGTTAATGTGCATTTTGTCTTCCATATATGCGCATTTACGAAAGAGAGATTTCATATATGTGCATTTTGGCTTCTGTATATGCGCATTTACAGAAGCCAAAATGTGCATATATGAAAGCTCTCTTCCGTATATGCGCATTTTGGCTTCCGTATATGCGCATTTAAGGAAGAAAAAAATGCACATTTACGTAAGCCAAAATGCGTATATGTGGAAGAGAGCTTCCATATATGTGCATTTTGGTTTCTATATATGTGCATTTACAGAAGAAAAAAATACACATTTACAGAAGCCAAAATGCACATATAAGGAAGCTCTCTTCCATCTATGCTTTCCTTCTGTATATGTGCATTTATGGAAGGCGAAAATGTGCATTTATGGAAAATAGATTCTGTGTATGCGCATTTACGGAAGAGAGCTTTCATATATGAACATTTACGTAAGCCAAAATGCGCATATACGAAGGAGAACTTTTGTATATGCGTATTTACGGAAGGAAAAAATGAGCATTTACAAAAGGAAAAATGTGCATATACGAAAGATAGCTTCTGTATATGCACATTTTGGTTTCCGTAAATGCGCATATACAAAAGCCAAAATGCACATATACGGAAGGCAAAATGCGCCTATACGGAAGTATGCACATTTTGGTTTTTGTAAATACACATATACAGAAGCCAAAATGAGCATATATGGAATTTATCTTTTGTAAATGCACATTTATGCCTTCTGTAAATGCGCATATACAAAATGAAAAATGTGCATATATGGAAGAGAAATTCCATATATGAGTTTAAGGTGTTTCCTTGTCTTAGCACATTTTTATCACACATTTTTTTTAGGATTCAACCACAATCCTTGGTAATGATTTAATGAATGAAGGGAGGTGGAAAAACAATATTCAAATGTACATCAACACAATGATCATGTAAGTTATTGAATAGGTCAAAGATAAGCTTTGTAAATGTCTAGTTCTCACTCTACCTAATTCAAATTAGAAATTTGAAATAAAGACTAATTGTTTAGACTATCCTATGGGAGTAATGAAAACTCAAGTTGGTCACCCAATGACATTCCATTTATAAGAAAATTCAATGATATTATTCATAAGTATTCTACTAGTGAAAGGGAGTTGAATGCGACTATGAAAACACTTCAACAATGAAGACACTAAATTCTAGGTAGGGAATAGTTATATGTACCAACCATAAGCCTCTAGAGTTTTGCCTTCAGTAGACTATGTTGCAGAAAACAACACACTGGAAGTGGATTAGTTACCTACAACAATTTTTGTTGTCAATTAAGCACAAAAAGACAAAACCAATATAATCGTTGATTACCTTAGTCGACCTCTTATCACTTCACTTCTTACAGTGTTTTGTATGCATGGTTATGACACCATTTCTCAATAGCCTCCATTGTTGAAGACAACACTAAGTTTTTTTTTGTAGATCTAGGGGAATTAGTAACTGCCCAAGATTACCTAGGTCACTCTACCCCTCTCTCCTTCCCTCCCTCCCCTGATCTTCCCCTCTCTCTGAAACATCTCTCTCTCACTTTCTCACTTTCTGTCCCAACCCCTGCCCCCCCCCCCTCTCTCTCCTTTCCTTCTAGCATGGAAAATCCCCTTATTACTATACTGGGTCGAGGTACAAGAAGAACATTGACTTCCCTTAAAAGACAATCATATTACTAAGTTGTCCCAAAACTATCTAAACTGAAGGACAAGAGAGAGGAAGGAAGCTAAGTAGGTGTACCTTTGGTCCTAATGCTCGGTGTAGACCTCCTTCACCTTTATAGATTCCTAGATTGTGGGTTTCTCCCCAAAGTTGATATGCACGAACACTTAGGAAAATAATGCTACAAATATACAATCTCTACTTGTTACTTTCAATATTCATATATAGACATAAATTCATTAATCAATAAAAGCATAATGACACCATGTATTGGCACAAGAAAGAATTCTTTTATTCAATATGAATATTAGAAAGATTACAACCTTCTTATCGACAAGCACTCCTCAAACTAGGTTCGGGATCCTCTTATTGTTTCTCCAAGTGCATCATTCCCATGCTTTCCTCCCAACCATAGGCATAACCATTCCTACTAGATTTACCACTTTCCACCCCTGAGCTAGACCATGATGCTCTGAGAGAGATTCTTTCTCTGTGCTCCACAACAGTGAGGGACGAAGGCCAGTCTCCTTCTTCCATGGGAACTTGGCCATTGGTTTTCTCTTCTCCAAGAAAGTAGGTCTGCATGAGTACTCCCTCAGTCACTCATCAACCTCATTTATCATCCTGTAGTGAAATCCCGTATGTGGCTTCTTACAGGTAGATCGAGCTTGTTGCTCATGTTTTCCCTCTCAACTTCAGAGTCGAAATCTCTTTCCCTACTCTTCTCGGGAGAGTGTTTTCTCTACTCTGTTATCTCGCAGATATGTCTTTGTCCTCGAATTACCTCATTTCTTGCCTCCCTCAGTAGGGTTACGTGGGTTTGAATCCCAATTCATGGTCCAGTCTGGAAGCTTTTTAGATGGGTACCCTGCCCCCATCTCCTCATTAACTCTTGAGGATGGCCTTCCAACTACTAGTCTAACTAGTAATTCATTTCAGGGTCAAAGGTCTTTTGAGCAATTACACCCAGTAGGTACTAGTCTGGTGAGGGTCATCTCAAAAATTAAAGTTATATCAACAATTTATTAAAATATGGTATAAAAAGTTGGAACTTAAGAAAATAAATAAGTTTTTAGAATATATAATTTTTATTTATGGAAAGTTTGTAAAATTCATAAAAAAATTCACATTCTTTTAACATTGGTATTGATATGTTACCTTTTCTCTAAAATATAATGTATATGTTCATATTAAGGCATCCATTTAGTATTAAAATGACAAATTTTTTGAAACAAATTTGAGTCACTATTTTCCATATTTTTTAATGTTAACTTTGTAATTAAGCTAACTATGATAATGTAATAAAAATCAATTAAAAATAAAAAGTAATGATTTTTTCTTAAAAAATCATATATTTAAAATATGCATACAAATCTTTATAAGTGTATACAACTTCATTAACAATGATTATGTGGATCATATTTAAAAAAGTAGTTGAAAACAAAGATAAGAATAAGGAGTTGAGAATCTGAATGTGTTTATATTTATACAACTCTTCCTAAGCTAAAACGAAAGCATACAACTCATCCAATAAGTAGAGGAAAAGATGCACTCTTCCCATCTTTTTGAATTTATAAGAACATGCATGCATTCTTAGTACATATATTCATAACTTTGCAAAATTTCCTTCACCTTTTGCATCAAGACCTATTTTAGGACCTGTGTTTCATAAGGAAAGGTTTGACATTAGAACCTATTTTCCTCTCCTAGGAATAGTCCTATTAGGAAATGGCGTCTTGAATACGGCTTCGGGGTCAAAGAATCCATAGAGAGGGAAAATGTCATGGTTGGAGACCTTGCTCATAGAACTTGATGCCTATAAGGTTTTTTTTCATACATAAGGCCACTATTTTACTTTTTGACCATGGTTTAGGCCCTTACACCCATCACCAATGCCCAAAATCAATTAATGGTAACCATATCCCATATCCCACCTAGAGAACTTATGTGTTGGTATGAGGAATTTTTTAAGGCTCTTGAGGTTAAGAAGATTCAAAAATAACTTGAGGCACTTGTTTTCCTTCCTCGACCATGTCAAGGCCCTATGACCCATCCTTTATGTGAAAAATCTCCTAATTGCGTCCATATCCAACCTTGATTTCAAACACTCCCCAGAGAGGGTTTATGTTATGGTTGTAGGTGTTGTTCATGGTGATTGAGCATGAGAAGGGACGTCTAAGGTGCACACATTTTTCTCCCCTAACCATATTTCTAGAGCTTGAGAAGACCTTCATTTACAACATAAGACCCTTATTTCCTCCCCCCAACCATGGTTAGACCTCAAACACAATTGTAGTGCACAAAACCTACTTGTGGCTTTTGTATCCCACTCAGATGCTAAAGATCCCTGATCACGGCTTGTAGAATAATTCATGGTGTGGGATTATGATATGAAATGAATATGAATTTTTACCTCTAAGGGACAATTCAACAATTTATGATGGTTAGAAAATATTATAAGACAATGTAAAACATGAATGAGAGAAAAAAAGAAAAAAACTGAGAGGGAAATAGATAATTAAATGAAATTAGAAAAATGAATGGGAGAGAAGGATGGGAAATGAGAAGTGAAGGGTCATGGTTGTTGGCCTTCCATATATCCCTAGGTCTCCCTATTTCCTTCATAAATTTTACTCTCAATGTTCTTTTTGGGAAAGAGAGGATACATAGAGAGTCATGAAAGCAATGTAACCAACGATTTCCATAATGAATAATCGATCTACCATTCGAAGATGGTTTTCCCATTTGGATTTTTAGGGTAAATATGGTTTCCATTATGTTTTGAATTTCTCTAAGATTTTTATGTGAATGTGCTCTGTGTATATATGTTTTAGTTCTGGTTTTAGTGACTACTAGTGAATAGTGAGAGTGGAAATGAGAGGCATGAGTAGTCAAATATTTTTTCTTAAATGGATTTCCCTGCAATTGTGTATCTTGGGACAATGCCTCACAAACTCGATGTTTTATCTCATTATTTGATTAAGCTTGTGGGAATTATCCACAAGAGTGAAACCCAACAACTATTTGTTTCAAACTATCCATAGATAGTCCAAAGGAGATCGAAAGATGAGATAATAGAGTTGATACTCCATATCTGGCCAATTTCTAATTTTAACCTCCTAAATTTAGCAACCATTTCGTTTTGAGAATGTTGGGAATTTTTCTCTTTTGAAAGAGTTGTTCTCTCTCACCTTGAGTTGTTTTCTCATTGCCTGGGTCGAACTAACATTCCCCTAAGTTGTTTTTCTGTTTCCTAGGATGAATTAACATCCGTCTCAGTGATTTTCACATAGTCTGGGGAAAATTAACACTCCCTTGAAATTTGTTTTTTTGCATGGGTGATTCATCTCATAGTTAGGTCATCAATTTTACACAAGCTTGAGTTAAATTTCCCTTGCTGTTTGACTTGATTTCTTAGCTAGGAATTTTATCTCACCCATATAGCCATATGGGTTGTACATTAATTATGGAGCCACCCCTTGCTCTGTGGGTTGTTTTATCACCGAGTGTTGTCTTATATGTGAGGGAAAAACATTTTTAGAGTTTTTAAAAATGTTGGGAATTAAGCTGCAAGATACCACATGGATTGCTCACTCCTTATTTGTGGCATTAGATTGCCAGTTTTTGTTTGAATGCATATCTCAATGGGGTATATAATATAGTTAAGTGGAGGACTATATAATTATTAACCTAATCTAAATATATAAATTAAATAAGTAAAGAAGCTGGGTGATGTTGACATTGAGAAAGACTTTTATTTTATTTTATTAATGTTGAATTCTAAGCATTCATAAAACTTTGTGTAATCTTAGTTTATTGAAATGCATGTAAAGAGAAACATCAACATTCTTTATCATCACTTAGTTCAGTTGGTTTTGTGGTAGCTTAAGGGTAGAACAATCTTTTAAGGGAGTTAGCACTCTGCCTTTACCTTAGACCCAGTATAGGGGGATTTTCCCCATAGAAGATTGTAAAATTGTTACTCTCATCTAAATATATAAATTTATTTAACAAAGTTGGATGATGTTGACATTCAACAATACATTTCTATATTTTATTAATGTTGGAATCTAAGAATTGATAAAACACTGTGTAAATCTTAGGTCACTGAAATGTATGTTGAGAGTAGCATTAAAATTCATTATCTTACCTCGATGAAAAAATAATTTCAACAAAATTGTTGGACTTCATTTAGATATATATATCTATGTTGGGGTTATTAGTGATACGAGGGAAACATGTCATGTTTTTTTGATGTTGGGACATTACTTGGAAAGAGAATATTCATGAAGACAGAGCATGGAAAAAACGAGGTAATAGAAAGAGCTCAACCTTTGAAGTCTTCCATACACCTTCTCTGAGTGGTATTTTATCTTGACACTACAAACAAAACCAACCTCAGATTCCTTCAGGAGAATAATGAGTGGAGAAGTTACACTTAGACTTTCATTGTTCCGAAAAGACCCAAATTTAAAACTTCCAATAGAGTTAAAGAGCTGGCATTGGTTGGATATTTGAGAACATAGACATTCAATTTATTTTCCATCTATTTTCTTGTGTGTAGGAAGCCGATCATTTTCGTATATGCGCATATATGGAAGCTGACCACTTCCGTATATGCACATATAGAGAAGTGGTGAACTTCCATATATGTGTATATACGGAAGTCGACCATTTTCGTATATGTTCTTATACAAAAGTGGTCGGCTTCTATATATATGCATATATGGAAGTGGTCAGTTTCTGTATATGTGAATATATGGAAGTGGCCGGCTTTGGTATATGCGCATATACAGAAGTTGACTACATAAGTATATGCGCATATACGAAAATGGTCGGCTTTCATATATGTACATATAAGGAAATGGTCGGCTCCCATATATATGCATATACCGAAGCAGTTAGCTTTTGTATATGTGCATATACAGAAATGGTCGGCTTCCGTATATGTGCATATACTAAAAATGGTCAGCTTTCATATATACCCATATACAGAAATGGTCAACTTCCGTATATGCACATCTACAGAAGCCGACCATTTTCGTATATTCGCATATATGGAAGCGTGACCACTTTTGTATATGCACATATACAAAAGCCGACCTTTTTTGTATATGCGCATATACAAAAGCCGACCTTTTTTGTATATGCGCATATACAGAAGATGACCGCTTCTGTATATGTGGTATACAAAAGTGGTCAACTTTGGAATATGTGTCATATATGCACATATATGGAAGTTGACCACTTCCATATATGCGCATATACGGAAGTGGTCAACTTTCGTATATGTTTCATATATGCACATATACGAAAGTTGACCACTTCTGTATATGCGCATATACATAAGTGGTAAACTTCCATATATGTGTGTATATGGAAGCCGACCATTTTTCGAATATGTTCTTATACAGAAGTGGTTGGCTTTCATATATGCACATATATTAAGTGGTCATCTTTTGTATATGTGCATATAGGGAAGTTATCAATAGGGAAGTGGTCAACTTATGTTTTTGCACACATACGGAAGTTGACCACATTGGTATATGCACATATACAAAAATGGTCGGCTTCCGTATATGCGCATATATGGAAATGGTCGACTTTCGTATATGCGCATATACGAAAATAGTCGGATTTCGTATATGCGCATCTACGGAAGCCAAGCATTTCCATATATGTGCATATACGAAAGCGTGACCTCTTCCGTATATATGCATATACGAAAGCCGACCATTTTTGTATATGCACATATATGGAAGTTGACCGCTTCTGTATATGCGCATATATGGAAGTGGTCAACTTTTGTATATGTGTCGTATGCACAAATACGAAATTTGACCACTTTTGTATATGCAACACTTCTGTATATGCGCATATACAGAAGTGGTCAACTTTCATATATGTGTCGTATATGCACATATACAGAAGTTGACCACTTCTGTATATGCGCATATACAAAAGCAGACCACTTCCGTATATGCGCATATATAGAAGTTGAACACTTTCGTATATGTGCATATACAGAAGTGGCCAGCTTCTGAATATGTGCATATACAAAAGTGGTGAAATTCCATATATGTGCATATACAAAAGCCGACCATTTTCGTATATGTTCTTATATGGAAGTGGTCGGCTTTCGTATATGTGCATATATGAAAGTGGTCATCTTTTGTATATGTGCATATACAAAAGTGGTCAACTTCTGTATATGCGCATATACGGAAGTTGACCACATCTGTATATGCGCATATACGGAAATGGTCGGCTTCTGTATATGCACATATACGGAAGCGGTCAGCTTCCATATATGACCATTTCTGTATATGTGCATATACAAAAGTGGTCAGCTTCCGTATATGCGCATATACGAAAGTGGTCAACTTCCATATATGTGCATATACGGAAGTGGTCAACTTTTGTATATGTGCATATACTGCACATATAAGGAAGTCGGCCATTTCCGTATATGCGCATATAAGGAAGCCAACCGTTTTCATATATGTGAATATACAGAAGCCGACCATTTTCGTATCTATGCATATACGTAAGTTGACCACTTTCGTATATGCGCATATATGGAAATGGTTGGCTTTTGTATATTCACACATACAAAAGTGGTCAACTTCTGTATATGCACAGATACAGAAGTTGACCACTTCTGTATGTGAACATATACAGAAGCTGACCATTTTTATATATGCACATATAAAGAATCCAACCTTCGAAAATGAGTGCTTAGGGCATTAAGTGTTACAGTGTTTGGTTGAGTGAGCCACCAGAGAATTTACGGGAGTCGGAAAAGGAGTCGATGGGAGCAAGGGTGTGCGGTGGCTCCGAGATGGATGCAAATGGATTTCATGGATACATAAAATTAGAATATGAGAGCATGGTGTTGCATGGACTAATGAGAAATTCCTCAAATTATGGATCAAGGCAAACTAGAATCCAAAATGATAGATTGATCTCAAGCATGGCTCCAAAGAGTTCTTAACAACCATATTCTCTAGCCTGGAATATCATGACAGAGACTTTGAAAATGGCTCTTATTTCTTTAATTATATTAGGTTTCACTTCAGACCCTCGACAAAAAGATTCATCCTGTAAAAAGAGGAATTCACTACTGCCCCCCCCATCTAAATCCATCTCTACTCTCTCCCTTGGGAGTTTTGAGACCCATAAATTGTAGAGGTAATTGGTAATACTCTTGGAAATTTTGTGAAAGTATATGAATGCGCTAGTGCTGAAGATTGCAGACCCTGTTAATGAATTTCTCGCTTCCATATATGTACATATATGGAAATGGTCGGCTTCCATATATGCGCATATACATAAGTTGACCGCTTCTGTATATGCGCATATACAGAAGTCGACCGCTTCTGTATATGCGCATATACAGAAGTTGATTTATGTATATGCGCATATACGGAAGCCAACCATTTCCGTATATGCGCATATATGAAAGCGATCAACTTCCCTATATGCGCATATAGGGAAATGGTTGTCTTACGTATATGCACATATACGAAAATGAGGATATCTAGGTATATGCCCATTCAGTATATGCGTATATACTGAAATGGTGCTTCCATTTTTGTATATGTGACCATTTCCATATATATGTGCATATACGGAAATGGAAGTCGACCACTTCCTTATATGCGCATATACGGAAGACGACCATTTCCCTATATGGGCATATAGGGAAGCTAACTGCTTCTGTATATGCGCATATATAGAAATGGTCAGCTTCTGTATATGCACATATATGGAAGCCGACCATTTCCATATATGTGCATATACAGAAACAATCAACTTCCCTATATGCGCATATAAGGAAATAGTCGGCTTCCGTATATGCGCATATACGGAAATGGTTAATTGCTTAAGTCTACAAGAATCCCTAGAAATATGGTTAAATGGTTAAGTGGTTAGGAAGTCCTAGAGGTGTGTTCATGAATCTCGAATTTGATTGAAGGAAAAGAGTATGAAGTACATTGCAAATGCATTCAAAACATCCATTGATTAATAGTCCTCGTCAAGCTATCTCCAACGGTAGGTGGCATACCATGTGGTTCCTCAAGGTTCGGTATATGTGTCTGTATATACACTGTTATATATACTCAGTATATATATCGGTATATGTATATATTTGTCGGTAATATATACCACTATATATACTGATTACATATAGCAGTATATATACTCAGTATATATACCAATATATATACTAGGTATATATGTCGATAATATATATCGATATGTATACTGAGTATATATATCGGTATATATATACTAGTTATATGTGTCAGTATATATACTAAATATATATACCGATATATATACTGTGTATATATACCGATATGTATATTTAGTATATATACTTAGTATATATACCGACACATATACCTAGTATATATATCGACATATACTAGGTATATGTGTCAGTATATATACTCATTATATATACCAGTATATATACCGGTATATATATTAGGTATATATGTCGGTATATATACTAGGTATGTATGTCGGTATATATACTGACACATATACCTAGTATATGGCAATATATCTACTAGGTATATGTGTTGGTATATATACTCAGTATGTGAATTGTTCTTCAAACACATAGAATCCTTTCCCTTTAAGGGATTCTATCACTACCTCTATGAACTTGGTAGGCTCGGTGCCTGTGAGCATACTTATGCATTAGTATAAAGGATTAGTATATATACTTAGTATATATACCAGTATATATATTGATTATATATACCAATACATATACTGACTATATATACCAACACATATACCTAGTATATATATCGACATATACTAGGTATATGTGTTGGTATATATACTCAGTATATATACTTAATATATATATCGGTATATATACTAGGTATATATGTCAATATATATACAAGTATATATACCGACATATATACCTAGTATATTTAATGGTATATATACTGATATATATACTTGTATATATATTGAGTATATATATCGGTATATATATTGAGTATATATACCGACACATGCATGCACAATTTAAAGAAATTTCAACGTTGGCCCCATTCCCTTCTCACTATCCGAAGTCGGTATATGAAATTTCACTATGCTCATTCACCTTCAAGGCAGGACCCATTCATTATGAACACTATGAGACATCCATTATATTGAACGTTGATGCAAACATGGAAGATCTCAAATGTTATGCGAGGACATCAAACATCCTTGAGTATCGAAACCCTCCCATACATTTAAGGCAACTATCTAGTTTAACCATGTCAAATTTTGATGCATATGGGCACAAATTGAAAACATTTCAACGTTGGCCCCATTCATTAGTCATTGTGCGGGGTCGGTGGAAGAAACTTGTGATGGGTGTATTTGAAGTTCCATGACAAATTTCAAGATATTTCCGACAACAATTCTATAGAAGGGAATGACAAATGATGACAATGAGAGGTGCAACATGATGAACGTTGATGCAAATGTGGATGATATAAAAGATTATGTGGGGACATCATACATCCTTGAGTATTGAAACCCTCCCATACCGTCAAGACATGTTTCTAGTCTAACCATGTCGAATTTTGATGCATACATGCATAGTTTGAAGAAATTTCAATGTTGTCCCCATTCATTGCTCACTATGTGGGGTCGGTGCAAGATGACATTTGTGGTGGGTGAATGAAAGCAGTAATAAAAATTATGAGCTGTTGACATCGTCCTCTAAAGAATCTGTGAGTGAATATGATGAGATGATGACATTGTTCTCACCAACATATGTCTACTTATTCCCAATGACACATCTTTGATATCCTCCAGCATTAAAGAAATCCCCACATCAACAGGGAGTTTAAACATTTTCAATAAGTGTGAGTCATTCATGCATTTTCCTACCTCATGGAAATTCTCTTGTGATCATTCTCACTCTTATTCACATAACCCCCACACTATATTCCCCTTAGTTACTCAATAATTCAAATTTAGAAATGACCAAATCTAATGCAAAAATGACGAAATAGAAAACCTTGGAAGAGAGATAGATGGTTGTAGATAAGCATAGAGGCAAGGAAACTTAGAAAAAATTTAACCCCATGCCCATGAAATAGTTTCTTATTAATTATTTAAGAACTAAGGAAATACTCCACTAGGTTTCCCGTAAAGAAATCAATGGATATGCACATTTACGGAAGGAAAAAATGTGCATATACGGAAGCCAAAATGCACATTTACGGAAGCCAAAATGCGTATATATGGAAGTTTAGAAGGATACATTGAATAAAAATGAAAGAATTAAAAAAAAGCAACTAAAAATGGGTCAACTTGTTAGTCCCCCTCCGTCTAATGCCAAAAATATTGATGGCCAGAAATGACCATGATCAACATTGGGGAGATCACTCAATCATGGTCCCAATTAGCCCCTTATCCATTTGGGATGTTGATTTTGATTGGTTCTATGGGTCTCCAGTTACCCGTGTCCTAAGACTAACCTAATGTTAATCTAAGCTAAGTTAATCTATATGTACAAAGATATATACACAGGACCTTCTATCTGCCGAAGTGTATTGTTACTTGTTATTATCAACAGACATGAGAGAAAGAATTTCCTTCTTACAGTTGCTTGAAGAAGGCAATCCCTTTGATGAAATAATGGCTCAAAAAAGACATGTTTGGGTTTTTTCCTATGAAAAGAGACTTTGTGGACCTAAATGCAAATGTAGCTTTAATCTATGATGCAAGCAATAAAATAAAATGTAATCTATCCCATATTGATTAGGAAAAGATACAAATCTCATCCAAACGAAGAGAAAAATGATAAAAAGGGGAGAAGATTGATATTGAATTCAATATTAGGGTTCATTTTCAAATCATAGAAACACTTCATATGATTTGCAAGTTATTCACGCAAATATGCAATGTAATGACTTAAATAAATAGTTATTCAAATCAATCAAAACATATACTTTAACTCAATCAAATAGGTTCAATGTAAGATCTACTATCATATTGAAGACATAGTTCTTCCAATGCAACAGTAATTAAAGTAAAACAAGATTATAATTAAATGACAAATAGTTATCATTAACTACATCAATTTTTCAGGAATCTATAATCGAATTCTGATTAAAATATGTTCTTCTCTAAGTGTGAAAGCATTGAAGCGGAAGATAGTCTCCTTCCATATACATCTCAAGATGACATAAGTAAAAGAAAATATATTCCCATCTCAAATTGTCACAAGAAGTGAAGGAAGGTATTATGAAAGATTTGTTTCCAAGGGCATTCCGTGAACCAAAATGGCTCACCGATATTTATGTTAATATACCCCTGATGATTTCCTTCAAAAAAGAAGTGTATGGGTGAAATATTGAAAATATATCAATGGTGCTATACACCAGCAACAACCTAATCATTAGTGGGCCGCTGCATGATCCAACCGTGTGGAAACTGTCAATTCATGTCATGCATGCATCTCCATCCATCAAAATATGATGTCAGCAACCAGATATCCGACGAGTTTCTCCGGAGAGTTAGGGTACATCGTATTAATGGCTGCAATCACATGCTAAGACCTCTCATAAATGTCCAACAACCACCACTGTGCCATCATTCCGTAATTGAAATTTCAAAATTTAAACGAGTGGACGCATGATTTTTCTTGTGAGATGAAATGCTTTGCCCAAATTGACGGGCTTGTACTCATAATGGTTCTTTATGTGATGACGAGTTTCGAGGAATTCATCTAGAACCATGTCGTTGGTTTGATGCCTTCATTAGTAATAAATACGACCAGGAGGGAAGGCATGAAATCAAAAGAATAGGAAAAGGGTAAGCATGAAGGTCTTATAACAATGTCATTTACAGTACCAACATGGGTTCTATGGGTGCAGGCTGGACATAGTCTCTGGACATTCCTCAAAAATTCCAAATTCTTTCACATACCTTTTATCATGATAAGCATGGCATGGCATGGATTCAACGGATCTTGGTTTGGGCAAAAAAAATATCTTTTGTTGGACGGTAGAAGCAAGGCGACTGGTGGCGATTGACATGATTATGACACGGAAGAGGAGAGGAAGTCCCACTCCTTTTTCCTAGAAAACTCTCATGACATGAGGTTTAAGATGAGGGAAAAGGACTATCGATTTTGTGTCTCTTTTGAGACAGGAAAACTTGTCAAGTTCCTCCATTATGCAACGCATTATAAAATAGTTACAGAGGACATTGTTTTGATGGGTAGGTGGCATCTTGTGAAATTTGCGAAACCAGAGTCAATGTTGGATTATGTTCTGACCAGGGGAACCATCAAGTTGTACGAGGAGTATTGTCTTTTTGATAACACTAGCTCCGAGCTTCTTAATGATAACTTCATGAGAATACTGTCCATCCTGCCTTGACATTGCAGGCAAAGGGGTATGATCAATTCTCCACATTGGTGAGTGCCACTCTTGTGATTATGGACATTTCTTCCTACTTCTTCAACTTTGTTTGGTAAGCTTGCAAGGTTTTTAATTTCAAATACACAAAACTTACCTTAGAAAGGCTTCCTATAAAATATAGAGTATTCATACACAAGCTCCTAAAAATTGGTAGTGATTCCTTCATGTATTGTGATGATTCACTGAAGAAGGCTTACTATAGACTGTAGACAAGGTTATGGTTCTAAGGGGTTGTGAAATACCTTTGGATTCCACAACTTCTAACCTTCCCACTGTTGGTGACCTTCCTGAGCATCTTGAAATCAAGATGAATTTGAACACTTTCGTTTTAGAAACCGAAAGTGTGGGAGATTTATACAATATTAGCATAACAGATAGAAATAACTACAGGGAAACGAGGGAGTACTTAGAAAGGGGATATACAAAAAATCTTATAAACTATTTCAAATATTGTGATGAGACTGGAAATTATCATTTCCACCATATGAAAATAGGCTTAGCACATGTACTGAACCCCGCAAAGGCCATGATTGATGAAGTCTATGAATGGGCATTAACAGTCCGCTTAAAGTAACCTCAAAAGCTTTTTATTTCCGATTCAACAATTTGAAGAAATCCCATTGTTGTGGGCTATTTAGTCTCATTCTATAGGTGCACGCCTTCTCTTTCAATAAGTTATTTGGAAATAAAGTCACTACAAAAAAATAATTTCCAAATTGCATATACATTGTGATGGTGTTTTTAGCATGAATCATTTATCTATTAAAACTGATTTGAATTTTAGTTTCTCACACTAAATTCCTCTCTCAGAAATAAGAAAAAGTTTATTTTGAATGGTATTTGGGATTTATTGTGTTAATGGTTTTGGTATATTTGACAGTTCAGTGCTACATATTTTAAAGAAAGGTGAGCACAAATTATGGAGAAACAAAAAGATAATCTTGTAGCATTTTTTCCTTTGTTTTTCGCAAGTTTTCTTTATAATTTCGGCAAAATTTTTGAAGAATTATTGGAATTGTATGTGTTAATCACTGAAATTGTAGTGGGGACATGTTTTAATGAAATTGGGGATCTTTGAATCTGCCTGTTTCTTTCTTCACATGATTTTTTTAATACACTCTCAAAAAGAATACTTGGAGAAATTGTTGAGTCCTCGATTTGTTGTTCTTGATCAACAACTAAGTTTTCTAATCTCTCCAAGGATCGGCTTCTTAACTTCTATGTTTCTGATGACAATCCGAAAACATGCTGGCAGCATCAGGACAAGGCTGGCCATCAGTATTTGTGTTGAACTTGTCATGAGTCCTTTATCCAACAACTTGTCACTGGTGGTAGCTTGATTATCCAAGTCTTCTACGAAGTTTCAACTTTCTGATCCATGATCATTGATTGAGCTCCATTAGTCACCTGTATTCTTGTACTCCTACTCATCCCTCGATCAAGATTCTTCCATCATGCAAAACAACACACAAACAAACATAATCTCTTCCTTAAACAGCTAGACAACTAATATACATAATGTTACAAGACTGTCTCATTTTCACAACTACCTGATACAAAATCAATAACTTGGTAAAAAGTGAGATGTTGTGATGTGAGGGGAGATTTAGTCCTTGATAAGAATTGATAGTCGGAGATGCTTTGAGTGAATGACCCGTAGAACACAAACACCTGCAATATACTGAGTGAGTCAATGAACCATAACTAGTTCAATACATCAATGCACTAATAAAAATGGAACCAGTTAGTTAATGCCCTCAGCTAATTGCACCAATACTTCATAAACATAGTAAACAATTGAGAGAGATAGAAGCCTTGTTATTGTCTGAGCCTGGAAGCTCACTTGGGAAAGGTTCAAATAGTGAAAATCTGAAGAAAATACCCATGATTAACTTCGTGAGAGTTGTTCATCTTGCACCAACTAATTGAGTTTAAAGTTAAATTTTGTATGAGTGGAATAATCAATGCAACTGGTTGGCAATAATCTCAATTCCTCCACCTGAGTGATTTCAAGAATTATGGATCAAGCTTCTTCACCTTATCAGTTATCCCTATTGATACTAAGTCCATGATTAGATTGGAAACACTCAAGTCCCAGGGGATGGCAACTTTGGTCACTAGCTCACCACTGCTTAGATAACCAGGGTTTTGGGCAATGCTGACTGAGTCCGGCAGACATGAGATTACATTTGGTATGAAATATTTCAAACATAAATATCTCATGAATAAGACAAATCACCAACTCCGGATGCTTTGGCCAAATAAAATTTAAGTCTTAATGCACGTTGGCCAGCTATGGGACCACTCCAGTCCATTGTGAGAATATGGAAGGGGGGTCCAAACAACCTAATCTCAACATCCCAATGATGAACTTGAAAAGATAATGCCAACATAAGATGCTAGGACTTAGAGCCTCTCTAGTATAAAGGTTTGATTAGTGAAAAAGCCTTAAGTCATGTTCCTTGTACCTCCATATGCCAAAAGGTGAAGAAAATTTGATTTAAGCATAAAAATGAAATCTCTATACATTTGACCATCTCATTCAATGTTGTTAACCATGATAAAATTTATTAAACTACCATTTTGGTATCAATTCATTAAAGTTGTCAATCTGCTTAATTCTGCAAAATCGATTAAGTGTAAAATTAACTGAAATGGTTAAGTAAAGAGATAATTTGATCAATTTCAGATTTGATTAGCATGATGAGTTATTTGATTTCATTGCAAATGTTTGATTCTTCATTCAATCCAGTTATTTCCCCTTAAAAATTAGAAATTGACCCATTTTGACTTAAACCCTATTTAGTTCAAATTTAGAGGAAGATTAATTTGGAGCATTAAAAATATGAAAATAATTAAGGACTATTTTTCATAACTTGTTTTTAGTGATCTGCAGCTTGTTTAATATTTTACCTTTTGTAGATTTTTTTTTTTAATTATTTTAAGCTAACTAGCATTGGAATTTGTAATTATTGGCTAAATAACTTCAAAAACTTCTAATAAATAGAGATTTGATCCAAATGACTTGAAATTTGACATAGAATCAAGAAAAATACCAATTTATAAAAAAGTGACCACTTACTATAAATAGCAATGAACAAGATAAAAATAGTAAAGCTTCCTAAAATTAAGGAATACATAAAAAAATTTGAATGTTCATAGAGGACTTTCATCAATAACATTATTATGCAGTCTTGGTACAATTTTTGTCAAAAAATAATGCTCCAATTTGAAGAAATTAATGAATTACATAATTCCACCTATTTTAAGGGGAATTAGGGCCATGTTTTGCAAATTGAACCTTTTTCAGTGCTACCCAAACATCTAATATCAATCCCCCCACTTACCTATCTCAAATTTTCAAAATTTGATAGGGAAATTCAATTAAGTACAAAATTGCGAAAAATAACATTTTCCCCGTTTTAAAATTAAAATATCATTCATATTTTTATGGGTTAAAATGGTCAAAATTAAAAACTAAAAGAGGCATGTTTCTCATGAATTATGGAATCAACCCTCCAAGTTTGATCCCAAAATGTTGAGCCAATCTCCTGAAATGACAAAATTTGCTATTTCAGAAGGGTTTTAAATGGGGCTTTTGTCATTTTAGTAATGGCAATGGTGATGGTTGAGTGCGGGGTTAAAAAATTAGAGGATTTAGGCATTCATCCAAGGAAAAATTTGGCCATAGTTTTCCTTGTTTTTTTCAACATTTGGCATGTGAAAACAAGGAGAAATGGAAAAACTTCCATAAATGGAAGTGTCATGAAGATTGAGAGAAGAGGAGAGTTGGAGTAGCAAGAAAAAGGCTTGATTTGAGCTCCACCATCCATAAAACCTGCCTGCAAACAAACGTATGCTCAGTGATCCCTGCAAAAAAAACTCATAAAAAAATGAAATTAGTTTTAGGAGAAGTGAAGAAAATGAGCATATTACCTTACAAGTGAGTGATAACTCTCTTCCCCAAGTGTATGAGAAGAAAACATGAGTGAAATGGCCAAGTGTGAGAGTGGAAATGAGCTCATTCACTTGGAAATTAGAATTTCAGCCCAACGCCCTTGGCCTAATCCAACATTTTCGTCTCCTTCGCCAGAAACTTTCCACTCATGGAGCCCGTATTGCGGAGATCAGCATAGTAACCCTCAAACATCTCTCACAGCCTAGTTATTCTTTATGTACTTGTCAAATGTAGGAACTTCCACGTCCATGGAATAGATGATGCACATGTTTCTGACATCAAAAGAGCCGATTATATGATACACAATTCAAAAATGTTGCATGAGTTGCATTTGGGGACACTATCTGCTCCTCTCCAAAAGCTTCTATGGCCATGCTTCAATGACTAAAATAGGGGATTTGAGCGCAGGTGCGGAGTTGGGCGAACAGGGCAGGTTTTTTCAAATTTGAAAATGGGCGGGAGGAGTAAACATCACGTGTCACCGTACTCCGGGATCAACATCACGTCTTGTCAAGTGTTAACTGTGTTTTGTGTTACGTCGTCTAGTTGAATGAGCCACCGAAGGATCCGGGGGAGTCGGAAAAGGACTGGATGGAACCATGGATGCAGGGCTAAATGGAAGCATGGATGCGGATGGGAGTGCACGAGCGTGATTGCACGGGCATCCAGTGTGCAAAGTCTTTAAAACTCTGCAACAGGTTGGATATTGCTCGTCTATTCTCAACAATCTTGCAATATATGTCAACTCAGTTGCAATATATGTCAACTCAGTTGCGTAACACATATGGCCATTCGTCGTAACACAAAAATTGATTCCGTAAACCAATCACAAAAACCTGAATCAATTACCACACAGAGTCTTAACAACCTACAAAAGTGTCTAAAATCACCCATTTTCAGTTAATAAGTTAAAATTCTTCCTCTAAACTTTGAGACTTTGAATTTTGTAATTTTGAGACTTTCTTGTTTGTGGGACAAGGGACTCCTTCTGCCCAACTATTTGACTTATAAAGTCTAGGGAGGTATACATACCCTACCCCTCTGGATTTGAACTTGTAACCTTTTAAGAAGAAACACATGTTCTTAACCATTAGATCCACTCAAACTGTATTTTTAAAAAATCTTAATAAATTGATTTTCCAAATTATTTTATATTTTCATTTTTAAAAAATATAGTAAATAATATATTATGAAAGTTAAAATTCATTAGAAAAAAAAAAAAAATTAACATTCCTTTTCTCAACTACTTGGACATAAATTCAATATCTTCACTAACTATTTTATAAGATAACCACCCTAATTAAAAATAGCGGGCGTTGCAATCACGCAATCAGAAAATACCAGAAAAATTAACAAACAGAATCTTCAAAAGTAGTTTAACATGTAGTTTTCGAATAACCAATTTAATCACTAAAAGTTTGTATATCGAATTATTTTGGCCAATCATCAAGTCATGTCGGGATCATTTAGATCAATCAATCTCTTTTCTTCCTGTTTCGTATGTAGAGTTTAGACGTTTTGACTTTTGTTATTTAAATGATTTTAGTTTATGTATAAATTAGATTGTAGTTTAAAAGATTTACGAAATGATTTTTATTAGAGATTTTTTTGGAACATTTACTTAAAATTCATTTAAAATTTAGTAAAAAATTATTATATTTATAAATTTGAGTGATTATTTATAAAATGAGTTTTTCAATATATTTGAATAAACACAATCCCTAATCCCTAACAAAATTGGAACAACGTGCACTCAACTCTATCGATTAACTCTGCAAGGTCGGGATATGAACGATTTCTTAGTTAGGCGGACTAGAAGTTTCGTTTGCAGGGCAGCCTGAGATAGATATAATTGTGTACTTCTAGTTCCTCTTATAATTGGCATAAACAGTTTGATATCCGGGCGTCTGGATCGAAGAAATGGTAAAAAGTACTGCGGAAGTTCAAGGCATGGACAGCCTGCAAAAGCCTGGCTTCTCATGATATTTGTAATCCTCCTTCTGCCAACTGTAATCGCAATCCGTCCTCTTGAAAGAGGTAAATTGCCATACTTTTCTACATAAACAGCCTAACACAATTATCTTAAGTTATTTTTCGTACTATCCGTTCAGGGAAATAGTCATTTTTGTTTTGATTTTGGATTTGATAAAATGGATATCAAAAATACTATCCAGATGGGAGGTATGTTTTCATCAATTGAAGAGTGTAATTTTGACCCAGATTTTGGTAACGTAAATTAAGATTTAGGTAAAGTAAATTATGCTYATGACAAACTAAAAAATCAAAATGTTTAGCTTTCTTCATTTAAAATCTCGGAATCGTTAAGAAAAGCAGAATTACCGATCAACCATGCAGTAAGATTTTATATACATTTTTAATACAATATTTATTAACTATCAATAAATATTTGGCTCCTTCAGCGTTTTCTGCAGCTTTCAATTTCATTGCCTTGACTGGATGGATTGCGATTACAGTCTTCTTTCAAGAGGATGGGTTGCGATTACAGTTGGCAGAAGCAGGATTACAAATATCATGAAAAGCCAGACTCTCGCAGGCTGTCCATGCCTTGAATTTCCGCAGTACATTTTTACCATTTCTTGATCCAGACGCCAGGATATCAAACTGTTTGTGCTAATTATAAGAGGAACTAAAGGTACACAATTTATATCTATTGTCCTGAGATCTCAAGGTGCCCTGCGAACGAAAGTTCTAGTCCGTCTAGCTAAGAGATCGTTCATATCCCGACCTTGCAGAGTTAATCAAAGGCCATTATCAGTTACCTATATGTTTTGGACAGTTCCCAGCAAAAAAAACATGTACAATAAAAGTTCCAAAGACTGCATTTATTAAACAGAATAAACTATTTATATTTATGTCCGTGAGAGAACCTATGGGATATGGAACTAAGAATTAGCAAAATTTATATTGGCAGTGTTGATATCTCTATCTCAAGAATGAGTCTACATACATTATACTTATTTTCAATGTTGTTTTAAAATTTCCTTAATTAAAGTATACATTTCCTTTTGTGGGCAAATTCAACAAGTTATATAAGTTACTCAGATATTCGTGTTGAGTTTGAGTATTTGTTTTTGCTTGTTTATGCATAGGAAAATGTATCATTTCAGGTTCCTCATTCTTTATTTCTCCTTATTTACAAAGTAAGCATTCACATTCTCTTACGTTTATATTTTTCCACCTCCTTCTAGGTGATAAGAATTTAACTAAATTAACAAAGTAAGAATTTAACTAAATTAACAAAGTAAAGGTGGTTTTTATGTATAAAGACGTTTTGATTTCTCCTTATTTGCAAAATAAACATTCAAGTTCTTATTTGTTTATATTTTTCCACCTCCTTCTACTAAATATCCAATTTTTTCTTTATTTATATTTTTCCACCTCCTTCTACTAGCTAATAAGAACTTACCTAAATTAACAAAGTAAAGTTTTAAAGTTTTTATGTATAAAAAATTTTCAAACTCTCTTAAATGAACTATTTTTCTATGTAAGTAAGTTGATCCGGTACAATCTTATTTAATTTGATAATATATGTAAAATTGGAATAATGTTCTACCTTCTAAAATCATTAAACCTGCATGTTTATGCTACTCTCATAAAGTAAAGGGTTTGTATTTTAATTCCTAGTTTCTCTAAGAATATTATTTTCTGAACTCTTTCAACATTCTTCTAAGATTATTTGGAGAGGCATATAGCCCAAATATGACATCCATACAAAATTATTGTTTGCACTTTAATTCTATGAAGAGTAGCTTCATTAATTTCCAAATCCATAGCTAAATTTGTCTACATTTATTCTACATAAAATAGAATGCCTTCATGCAAGAATTCTAGTTATAACAACAATCAAATTAAGGGCCTAGGTAGTTTTAAGAAGGAACACTTGGAAATAATGGAGCAAGAGTCAATGGCAAGATTCAGTTATGTAGTTGAACTCTACTTCACTTAATGTAGATTTTAGTTTTCTGTGGTTTGTTGTAACCGACTAAGTAGAGTCGTTTCTTATATAATGATATAATCAATCTTCATTGAATAATATAGATTGTGAGCCTAGCCTCACTTGTGTTTGTTTCTCATAATTCTAAATTGGTATAAAAAGTTGGAGATGTGAGAGATCCAATTCTATGAGGTTTGATAAAAAATGCGAGATCTCAAATTGATTTGGAAAAATCAAGGTGAGATAAAAAATACGAGATCTCAAATTGATTTGGAAGAATCACTAGCACCCCCTATACAGTGTTAGAGCGCACCAATGCCCTTACAGTTCTGAAATTAAGAGCACTCCCTTTGCATGGGTATAAGAGCGCTTCAGCGCTAGTGCTTGCCTCTCAACTCTCCGAGGGCGCTGTCAAATCTGCCCTGAGCCTCCCTCCATAGTACGACAGCGCCAGTGCTCCCCTTCTATCCTTTGAGGAGCGCCGACCAGTTTGCTTTGGAAAAGTGTGTCTGCAGAAAGCGTGAAGTCTAAGGTTGTGGGAAGCGTGAGAGTTAGTGAGAGCTCCATTTTGCTGAGTCGCGAGCTTGAGGACCGTGAACAAATTCATATCCGGTCGTCTTCAAAATTTGACAAGGCAGAAAGTGTTCCGCGTGGAAGAGGTTGCATGGGTTCCGGAGGTCACGTGGGTTTGAAGCCAAGCTTCATACCGTGGGGCCTATCCGCTTGGGAAGTTCAGATCGTGGTTATTCTTGTGTGGAAGAGGTGATTACAGTTTTGTTTTTCAGGTTTCTTTGGAAAGCACGCTTTTTTGGACTAAAGGAGAGGGTTATCCAAATCCCTAGTTCACCGGAGTTGGTTCGTCCTCCAAGTCTATGGTATATAATGAGGAAGGCGCACACGACGCAGTAGGCACGCTTTTTTGGACTAAAGGAGAGGGTTATCCAAATCCCTAGTTCACCGGAGTTGGTTCGTCCTCCAAGTCTATGGTATATAATGAGGAAGGCGCAGACGACGCAGTAGGCACTGCACAGACCAAGCGAACAACCTGTTGCATTTCCTTCAACTCCCTCTCAATATTCTCGTATAACTTCGCCTGTTTCTCTTCGTATCTCTACAACATGTCTTCAGAGGCGTCCTCCATAGCTCTGTAGACCAGAATAATGTCGTCGTCAATGAGAGTGTCTTCCAACTGTGGCTTATTGGAGATAAAATATACCATGCAAACAAACACGGTGAGGCTACGCTCAGTTCTTCTTATTCAATGAACACGGATTACATCTTTATATAGGAAAAAACTGTCCCGAGTCGGCTACATGCAAACCAAAAGACAAATAGACAACTGACTCTTAACTAAGAACTGACTCTTCTAACTGGCGCTTACAACCCGCGCTTATTACTGGCGCTTACAACTAGCGGTTTCTCCATTATTTCCAAGTCTCCCCCTTAATGGAGAATGGATTGACTTCTACACCTAAAATCTCCCTAAACAGTTCGAACTTAATCTTTCCAAGAGGCTTAGTGAAAATATCAGCAGCATTTTCACTAGTATTACAATACACAAGAGTTATTTCATTTGACTGCAACTTTTCTCGAACAAAATGATACTGAGCTTCAACATGCTTTGTCCTTGCATGAAAAATCGGATTCTTCGCAATATTGTTTGAACTTTGATTATCACATCTCATCATTGTAGGTTTCTTTCGTTCTTCTCCAACATCTTGAAGAAGTCTTCTTAACCAAACAGCTTCACAGGTTGCTGCACACAAGGCTTTATATTCTGCTTCGGTAGAGGACAAAGATACAGTAGGCTGCTTTTTACTGATCCATGAAACAACCTCGGATCCAATGCTAAACGCATATCCAGTGGTTGATCTTCGATCATCCAGATTGTCAGCCCAATCAGAATCTGAATAACTTGTCAACTCAACACTAGATGCATCAGTATACTTAATACCATAATCAAGTGTACCTTTTAGATACCTAAGTACTGCTTTTGCTGCATTCCAATGGCTTTCATGAGGTTTCTCCATGAACTGACTTAACAAACTCACAGAATATGAAATATCAGGTCTGGTTGTGGTGAGATAATTCAGACTACCAACCATCTATCTATACGCAGTGCCATTCACCTCCTTTGAACCATCATCACAAGACAATTTCACATTCTGTTGCATGGGAACAATGGAAGACTTACACTGATCCATTTTAAATCTCTTATGTATTTCTCTGATATACTTACTCTGACAAACAAAAGTTTGGCTTGCATTTCTCCAAACTTCAAGACCTAGGTAGTAATGTAACTCACCAAGATCATTCATTTCAAATACCTTTGATAACTGCTCCTTGATTTCATCAATTAACTTCTCTGCATTTCCTGTAATTATTAAATCATCAACATATAATGAAATCAATACTATATACCCCTGTT
>JZKD02S0180263.1:368078-380629 GCA_000966675.3 Picea glauca
TCTTTCTCACGCAGCTAAGTTTCTCGCACCTTACGCTTCAGTTTCCTGCGAGAGGTCCGCACCTCATGTGTATTCCGGTTGCGAGATGTTCGCACCTCTCGAGTACTCCGCCTGCGGGAATCTTTCCATTTTTCTATGCGCGAAAGGCTGAGTAGTATTCCCCCGCACCCTACCAGAGGAGGAACCTGCGAACTTCTAGAATCCTCGCACTGCACTCCCGTGGCTCTGATACCAAGATAAAATATACCACGCAAACAAACACGGTGAGGCTACGCTCACTTCTTCTTATTCAATGAAGACGAATTACATCTTTATATAGGAAAAAAATCTCCCGAGTCGGCTACATGCAAACCAAAAGACAACTAGACAACTGACTCTTAACTAAGAACTGACTCTTCTAACTGGCGCTTACAACCCGCGCTTATTACTGGCACTTACAACTAGCGCTTTCTCCATTATTTCCAAGTATTGGTGCACATTTTCTTCCTTGATGGAGGTTTCTTCGAATTACATTTCCTCTTTTGTAGGGTTACTGTCCCAATAGGGGGATCTTCAGGTGGTGGGGTGCTAGCTCCCGCGACTGGTGATGGAGGGAGGTCAACTGTATCTTTTCCTCCTCCCTCTTCATCTCCTTCATCTCCTCCTCCCTGTCCTTCTGCTTCGTCTTCCCCTCCTCATGGCGAGCTAGACCCATTATCTCCAGAGTTTTCCTCTTCGTCCTCTTCGTCATTCTCTATGTCCTGGACTTCAACATGTTTTTTGTGTTCCCTCTGATTCTTCATCCCACTAGACTATCTGACATGTTCAAATCTCATAACCATCGAGCTTCCTATAGTATCAGTGTCAAATAACTCTACATCGATGACATGTACAAGAAATTCATTTGGCCATTCCTTTATAATCTATTCCATATCTTCATCCGCGAGCTTATAGTATGACTGCAAACTTTCTTGGTGATCATCTCTTTGCACGATGATGTAAATGAAGTGGGGATCAAAGAAAAACTTTTCTATGGGCCAGTACCGATGCAGGGTACATGGTGTGATATGAGGAAATTCTTCAATGAAAACTTTAAACTCTTGATAACATCTATGAAACATGGCATTAGACAGCCACTGCTTCATCATTTCGTCGGTATACCACAGGGTGGAGAACTAAGCGTCTAGGGGCTCCATAGGTTCAATCTCTAGGAAACTAGCTCCTTCAGGCATCTACCAAGCCACAAATGCAATCAGGATGATCAACCAACTGTAGTGAAACGCATATCCTAAGTCTTGGCATTCGCAATAATATTTTTCTAACTTGTTGACAAGGTAGTTCACCCAGTTCATATGCGGGTCCTCCAAACACTTTTCTACGAGGTCCACCATGAACCCGGTGGCCTGTGTGGGGCAGTTCTTCTTGACTATATTTCCAGCTAAGAGTTGACAAGAAAGGCGTATTGTGCCATCCTATATGGAGGCTAACTTGTAACCTCACTTTCCCTTTTATACCTCTCAATAGGATTCTTTGATGCCTTGCGCTAAATAATGCTCTGAGGTCTTCCCTAGATAGAACTATTGTGGGTCAGGACCCTTCATACTTAAACCTATGATCTGGTAGATCAACATCGGATCCACAGTAATTCTTCTATCAAGCCATATATATCCGCCATGAGAGCATGACAAAAGGATTTTAACACAAGCATTAACCTTCTGGTGACGACCAAAATGCAAAATCTTCATTACGTTTAATATGGTTGACTGCGCCAACCGTTTGATCCATGGCTGCGAGACAAGGTGAGATTTCTTTCCGGTTGTCTTCATTAATTAATGGTGAGGAGCTAGCATGGCGTAGTTCTTCCGGTCTGCTAAGTTGAATTCACTATTCTTCAACAATGAGATTTTCCCTAACTAAATTCCTACTATGTGAATTACTTTAGGAATGTATGCAATGAACACAAAGTACTCGAAATCGTGAGGGATACTGTCATGGTTATTAGTGTCCGCCAGAGGTGAGATATATTTAGGCAGGATCGATGGGATCTACTTCGCATTAGCCAGATTGTTATGGTGCTTGCTTCTTTGTCCAGTTATCTGGTTGATGTGGGTGGCAGGACGTCCAGTCGAAGGGGAAGCCTGGAGTCCCCTAGTTGATGATGACTAAATTCCTTCATATACAGGTCTATCATCCATGAGATTCCTAACAACTTCCTCAAAAGACTTCTTAAGGTCGATGGGTTCTCTCGACATTCTAGATTTTAACAAACATCAGATAAACAAACAAACATACAGAGTATACTTTTAGATAATGATAGATAGCTTAGTTCGACACTTGGACAGTTCTTGAATTAGATCAGTCAGTCATGGGTAGCAAAATGTGGTCCCAACGTAATGATTGACGAGTTAAATAAGCGGGGTGGTCACGATGGATCATCCAACAAACATAAAATAGAGTTAAATGATTCCATTAATGTAAATCTATTTGTTATGGCGTGGTCTCAATGTCCAAAAGAAATCCATAAACCCATAAATGCATTTCCTAACCATTCTGGACCGTCATTCCAACCGTCGGGGCACCTCTAACAGCTATATAACTTTGCTAGAGAGAATTTGAAATCTACGCAGACCTATTGTTCCAGCGAGGTTCAAAGCCTGTGAATCTGCCTCCCTCGAGGTTCCTATCTGTGAAGTCTTTCATCTGGTTTCCTTAACTTCTTATATATTTTCTAGATTATCCTTCTTTTTATTAAGCGTGCCTTCCCTTCTTTTTTGTTTTTTTTTGTATTTAGGAGAATCGGTAATGACGATGGTATCTAGCTCACGTGACATGGGTTTGAATCCCGTTAGCTACCTTATAATCCCTAGGGAGAACCACACTGCCCGCAAGCATGGCCTCCAAATAAGACGAGGTTTTGAACTCCTGACCTGCTTAGCAACACAAATGCCTTAACAACACGTTCGCTGACCACTAGACCACACCCCTGCGGGTTCAAAAGCTATGTGGGCTTGTCCCAGTTAAGCTTTGTTCTGCAACTAGACCACGTCCTTGCTCGGGTTTGAGCACAAGCCCTGACCTTCATTACAAGTACGAATTTACCATCTAGCCATCTCCACCGACCTTCTTGCCTTCTTTCTTGTTATCTGAGTCTCTTTAGCTATTTCTGGAATCCTATTTCCATTTTTATTGTTATCTTCCCCTAGTCTAGGCTTCACACTATTGAGGTACCCTCAAACGTTATAAAGTTAATATCCCTTTTCTTAATAGTTCTTGAGTGGGCACACTTCTCTCTTGGATATATAGGTCCTTCAAACCTTCTTTCATTCTTTCAACCTTGATAGATAATTCTTTTTCTTTATGTCCCTCCTGCGTTGTTACTTTTCTCTTTTTCTTCGACTTATCCTCTCGTTATTCTCTTGGTCTATTGTCCTAGCTATGGAATCCCTTAATTCTTTCTTTTTATTTTTTGTAGCTTCTTCCTCTACTTTCCTTTGGATCTGATCCTTCTTGATCTAAGTTTTACCTAACAAGTGGGAAAGGGGTGTTGTCCTCAACAAACCTAATGACTTCAAATTATTCTTCAGTTGATGTTCCATGAACAATAATAGGTACAGTAGTTACTCTTCCACATCAATTTATCATCTTTCCCTTAAACTAGCCTATCCTTCCTAAAGAAGGTACCATGGTAATATTTCCCAAAACTTTCCAAGTTTCTTCTGTCATAATATTCACTTGTGTTTCTTCATCCAAGACTATACAGTTTATGTCTAAGTCTTTTATTCTTTCACTTATGCATTGTTTTTCTTTTAGGATTTATGGTAAATTGACAACTTTATGAACATCCCTCGTTTCTTCCAACTATAATAACATAGTATGCACTTCCTCTGAACTTTTCTTTTCACGACTTTCTAACATACCCCTAGTCTCTTGACTATTTTCATAATTTTCTTGTCGTATGTCCCTCCCTTCAACTTTAGCAATAATCCTTGGGCAATCCTCAACCTCATGACCAAAAAACTTACAACAAAGAAAAATAGGGTCTACCTCAGGGAATTCCTTAGCAAGATGTCCCGGGATTCTACAATTATAACACAAAGGCAATCCTCTTTGTCTCTTAAATTTTCCCCAATTTTTCTATACTACACACTTCCCCTGGGATCATAGTGTTGGACCTGCAATCTACAAAAAATATTGCTAGGTTCCCGCATCAACTTATTAGTCAAAAAACTCTTTATATGCATAGGAATAACATATATTTCTTCATTTCCCTTAAATTTACTCAAATCAACTCTTTCTTTCAACTGAGCCCTAGAATTTAGACTAGGACAAAATCTACTAAACATACTTAAATTCACTTTTTCAAAAAAAATATTTTCACTTATCTTTCTCTTACGAAAGAATAAATCTTTCCTATTTTAAAATATTACCTCTTTTCTTCATAATAGCTTACTTTCTTGGAATAAACATTCACAAGTCAAGTAGAGTATTGCACACTTCAGCAACAGACCGATGCGCAAAACTTTTATTTTTCTTTACTTCAATTCCCAACAATCACAGTTTCAGGTCCCGAAAACGGAACCATTTGTTGGCACAGGGGAAGACCCACGATTCAATGCTTAACAACGCACCAACAAAACCTCGACTACTAACCCTTTCACAAAAACCTGTGACGTAGGCAAAGTCTCACCTGAGGTAGAAGCAGGGGGGGTTACAGGATGTAGGTGTCTGTAACCAGGTTGGGACATGATTCTATGATAAGAGCACTTCATAGAATATTATGTTAATGCTTAGGAAGTGAACATGCATTAGTTTATTAACCTCATTAACACTAGAGAGCATAATCAAAGACAGATAAGTGCAGTAACAACAAGTGGTTATGAACCCTTAACACTTAGCACTTAACACTGTGAGTTAAATCTATCATTCAATTACCCTTAATCATAAGTAACATACTTAAGCAACAAAATACATATTCATTACACATCATAATCAAAGCACTAAGCAAATGCATAACAAAAATAACACTACACAAAAAAAACCATGAGACACCAGATATACGTGGTTCACCCTAGGGTGGGCTATGTACACAAACTTCTTTGCATGTTTATTATTCACCAAAATATTACATCCAGTTACTCCTTTGCACTAAGCCTCAGAGTCAAACTTCGCACACGGCATGAGATCTACACACTAAGCACTAGATCCTCCTTCTTTACCTTCCAAAACTAGATCAAATACACAGAGCCAAAATTCCTTATCACAACACTTAGTACCTGCTCCACATTAAGCATCAAAAGCACTAAGCACATTCACAGTTGAGCACAAAGCCTCGACCACTTACATTTCTTCACATAGAGCTATTTCCTTCTACACTACATTCCTCTTTATTTATACTTTACAAAATCTTACAATAAGGCCTAAATATGGGGAAAACCCATGGGATGACATCCCATAAAACCGTTACAAAACACAGAGGACCCCTTATTGGATCCACATAACCCTGAAAATAGGTGAGATCTGCGATCTCAACTCCACCTGTGCACTCCTACTTTGATCAATGTGTCAAAGTCCAAAAGTGGGCCAAAACCTTTGAAACTGACCAAAGTTTCCCCAAAACTTGGTCGAGGGCCAACAATGGACCCAGAAAAGGTTCAAGCAATTTTTAATTGGGCAACCCTGAGAAATGCATTTGAGGTAAGAAGTTTTTGTGGACTTGAAAGTTTTTATACAAATTTCATTAGAAGTTTCAGTTAGATATGTGCACCTATTGTAGAAACTACCAAAGAAAGAAAACAACCATTCAAGTGGACTGAAGCAATTGACATAAATTTCAAACTATTGAAGAAAAAGATTACTAAAAATCCTATGTTATCTTTTCCAAGATTTGATAAATTCTTTCAATTTGAGACTGAAGCTAATGGGACTGCAATAGTATCTCTCTTAATCAGGAGAAAAGACCAATTGCATATTTTAGTGAGAAATTTAATGAGGGAAAACATAAATATTCCTCTTATGACAAGTAATTTTATGCAATTTTTCAAGCGTTGAAGAAGTGGAGGCATTACATCATACCCAAGGAATTGTTTTTGTATAGTGAAAATCATGCATTACAATTTATAAGTAGTCAAACAAAATTGAATCAAAGACATGCCAAGTGGGTTGAATTTCTGCATAATTTTATATTTATAATTGAACACACAAGTGGTAAGACTAATAAGGTTGTTGATGCATTGAGTAAAATTAATTCACTTCTGCAAGAATTTCAATTCATCACTTTAGGCTTTGATGGTTTAAAATAAATGTATCAAGATGATGTGGATTTCAAGGATGCCTATGTAGCTTGTGAAAATCCCATTGTCGATAACATAAGTCAATGGTTGGACTACATGTTACAAGAAGGATCGTTGTTCAAGAATTGTAAATTGTGCATACCAAAGTGTTCAATGAGGGAAAATATGATCAAAGAAAAACACAGTGGAGGATTGTCATGAAATTTTGGACAAGATATAAAATTTTCATAGGTAAATGCTTTTTATTATTATGCAGGTATGCAAAATAAAGTGAATAATTTTTTGGAGAAGTGTAGAAATTGTCAGCATGCTAAAGGGAGAAGACATAATATAGGGTTGTATCATCCACTACCCATTCCAAACAAGCCATGGGATGCAGTGAGTATGGATTTTGTGTTAATATTGCCAAGAACATAGAGAAGTTGTTATCACTAAAAAATTGTTTGCAATATTGCACACAATGGTTGAAGAAATACATCAATTCTTGCAACAATTAGTCCACCTACATCACCAAAATCCATCAAAAAGGAAAAAATATATATACTTGGTTCAAAAATAAACGTGTGCAAATTCACCAAAGGGAGTGCGCGTGCATAGTGTGCAGAATGCACAAGATAACACAATCCTCAGTGCACAATGTGAGAAAGATGCGTGACTGTCTACGAGAAAATTCATGCACTCCTCATGAATGGTGCATTTATGAATCTTGTTGGCCTCTCAACCACTTCTATTGTGATCCCCAACACGATTTGACACTCATATATGAGCGAAATCTAACTTGGAGGTTGGTCAAGGGCTAGAAAGTTCCCTAAAATTCCCCTTGTTTACACTATGAACCAATTATATCTTTCCATGAATGGGCACTATAAATATGTGCCATGGGTTTGCTAGAAAAATAAGAACTTCAAGATATTGTTATGCTAGAATAATTGTTTTTTGAGAATCCTCTTTTCTCTTTGAATCATTCAAGAACTATAGCAAGGGCCATTCCACTCACCTCTTGAGAGGATTGACATTGCATTTCTTCACCATTGTCACTTGCCATTTCTTGAAGAAAAGAGATCTCTATTAGAGAACTCAAGAGCCCTCCCAAGGAGGAAGAGGGGATTCATAAGTCCCTACCTTTCTCTATGGTGTTTAGCCTATCAATATATTGATCCATTGGTAGCTATGTATTGGTCATTTTTTTCTTTTCTTGCAAGTTTTTCTAACATTTGTTTCTTAGTTTTTTTTAGTTTTATTTCTTTGTTTCATGTGTATTTGATTATCTAATCAACTCACAAACTTTTGTCTTATTTACCTGACTTAACTATGCATGCAAGTGTTGTGTTTTTGCTCACCCATGTGACAAAACCAACACAACAGATTGGCGACCATACTGGGGATCGGTATCAAATTCCTCCCTATTTAAGTCTTGAGAGAACTTCCTTTTAATTTTTTTTCTATGCAGGTACCAAAATTGGCCTAGTCCAGCCTTCCAAAATCAAAATTTAGAGCCAAGGGAAGAGAATTTCACTTTGAAATTTCTTTCCTGATGCGTGACAGGAAGTGCACAGATTTCAAGGTACACATACGCACACTTGGAGAACTATGCGTGTAAGAGACTTCATTAATCTACCCATTTTGTGCACTCTATGCATTCTGTGGGCGTGTCATAACTTTATCCTGCACATAAGTTCAGGTTTTTCAAATTGTAAGGGTTTTCATGAATGGTTTGATGGCCCATTGCCTTCATATTTTAATTTCCTGCACTTTGTAAAGAAATCACACTTTACTTGGATTCCTTTCCTAGAAAGAAAGGATAGATAACATAAGCATATAGGGGTAAAAATAATCAATGTTCTTCTCTTTGCTTTGCTGCCACATGGATGGATCATTTGTCATTTAAAATTTTGAGCTGAAGTTATTGTTTTTTCAAACACGGTCAATTAATTGTGTCTAAAAATCAATTTTAACCCTCAAGTATGCTCTTCTCCCACACCATAGTGTGATCTTGGGAATTAGAAAAGGTAGTTGAAAGGAAATTTCGTCTCCCTTAAAAATCATTATGAGAGGGAAAATCCCCCCTATGGTACCTCTTAATTTTGGAAATCATCTTAATGCTTTGTAAGGACCCATACATGCCCACATGTTTGCAATCTTAGGATAGTTTCTAAAAGATTTCTTAGTTTAGACAACACTCTAAGAAAGTTTAAAATATCAAGTAATGGGTCCCTATATGCCCACATCTCTACAATTCTAGGATAGTTTCAAAATATTTCTTAGTATAGACAACATTCTAGGGAGTTTAAAGTATTTGTAAGGACCCATATGTCCAAATTGCTAGTTCTTTAGGGATTTAAATATTCCAAAAGGTTGTACCAAAGAAACATAGTAAGCTAGGTAAGAAGATATTTAAGGACCAAGTAAGTCCACATGTTGCAATATTACACTTAACTTATTAAAAACATTTTGCATACTTTTCAATTTGTTGCACACAAAGACACTCCTCACACATATAATTTATTTTAGAATAGTGGAGGTCGAAGTAGGCTTTATTCAGAGGAATTCTGAAATATTCGACTACTTCTTTGGAACTTATCCACACCAATTTAATTCAGACGAGGTTGGTTTATGACCTCAGTCTCTCATCCCACCACAAATAAAAAATTTCTAAGAACGCACTAAAATTTTCCTCCACAGGAGGTGGCAAAATAATTTTTTTAGTCTAGGTACAATCTTGGGGGTATGAATCAAAATAAACCCCCATTATCAGGTTCTCACATTTTGAAACAATAGAATTTGAGAATAGGGATCTTTCAAATCTTCCAAGGCAAGTGCTCCTACACCATGAGGTAGGGAGATACCCATGAAGGGTTGACGACTGAGGTGCGGTTGTTCTGCGCATCCCTCCTTAAGTCACCCAACTCTTGTGGGGGTATCCATCTCGTGACACATTTATTAGATCGAAAATATAACTTCCAGACTTTGATCAAGGTACTTAGTTGTCAAACATAGGATATCTACCCAGGTGATGGTTGTGGGATGCAATCACACCTTGATCATATTTTGTGTGGCTATTGGGAAAGATCACCATATCTTTCAAGATATACACCCTCTACCCCTCATTATAACCGATTACTTCAACCTTCACTATTTCCTCTTTCGGTGGCTTCAAACCCCACTATTGAGTTCTATTGGAAGGCCCAGTGCTAAATTGAGAGCAAGGGCGATAGGAATTTTAGGACATGAGAATTTCTTTTTATCGTTCTCCCACACGGAAGAAATCCACCTATTCACATCCTTGTTTATTTATAGTTGATTTATGTATGATGTTCATTTGATTACATGAAATTATGATGTTCATTTGAATATATGATGGTCAAAAGATCTTTTTTATTTATTTCTCTCTTTTCACCATTTTCACACATTCACTTTACTAGTAAGAACCATAGGGGAACTATAGAATCCCCATAATTCTAGATGCTTGCAGAATCTCCCCCCTATTCTAGGAGGAGTCCCTAGTCTTTCCAACTCATCCGCTCAACCATCTCACGCCCTAATGAGTGCCACTATTTTGGGATCAACTTTACTTGGTTCCTCTTTTCTTGGGTCTAATACCCAAGGCCATCCATCTATTTGTTCTCCTTCACAACGAGGTGGGAGTCAAACTTATTCTCAAGGAAGAAGTACAAACCCACCAAATCCCTCACCAGGGATAGGTCCATTACTTACACACACCATGGATGGAACCAATCCTCTGCCAAATCTCCCTAAGTCATACTTGGAGTACCTCAACATTCTTGATTTAACCAAACTCATGAATGATCCCATTTTGCATGATGCCACTTGGCCCAATTTGCCAAAAAAATTTCCTTCAGATATTCCAAAGTTTGAAGGAAAAACAAGGGAATATCCCACCAATCATGTTATCAAATTCCACTTATGGTGCTCTTCAAACAACATCATGGATAATTCCATCCACTTGAGGTTATTTCAAAGAACTCTCACTGGTTCATCAACCAAATGGTATGTGGAAGAAAAATTAGGGTCCCATGTGACTTTTGAATCATTGGCCAAGGCCTTTTTGTCATTTTTCCAATTACCATTTTGTCATGATATTGGCTTGGAAATTATCCCCGAGCTCAAACTAGCCACTGCTATCCATATAGTCGACCACATCCATGGATGGTGTCGGCGATGTAGTTTGTGTAAAGCAGAAACCACCAAAGAACAACGCCTCGATTGGTTTCTCAATCATTCATCTTCGTTATTGCCAAGGATGTAGCATCTACTTTTCCTCAATTAGAAGAGGAATTCGTCAACAAGGACCAACAATTTGACCTCATCTATGCTCAAGCAGGTTACTTGTACACAATATTTCCTGATGCACCGAAACCCATACCATTTGGCTAGGACAAACCTGGAATGTCCCACGATGTGGATGGGTTGAATTGTTCTATGACACTATTTAAACCTTACGACAACCCATCACCCAATCATGGTGAAAACAATTATCCACAACCATATGGAGAGATGTCTTATTACCTTCCTCCCATTCACCAACACTCATATCCTATTTTTTCCTCTCAGTCATTCGAGGGACCCCCACCAGTACCCATGATGCATATGGTCTCTCAACCAAGTATGAGCTCACCCTTAACCCCCACATATAACCTCAATAATAGTGGAATTACTTCAACTTCCTATACGCCATATGGATCATCTCCACAAAACAATCCATATGCTTCATTCCCTTGTCCTCCCCAATCAGTTTCTCCTCCACCAGGAGAACCACATGTTGGCATTAATTTTGTTCAACCCTCTCCCATTCAATAGGTTCACACTTTTGAACAGTTCAATGTGGAAAATCCAACTCATTAGCCAAATAATGCCAAGAATAAAGGGAAAAATCAAAACAATCACAACCTGGGACCAAGAGGAAATAACCCACAACAAAATCATCCCATTGGGGGCCAGCCGAATCAAGGCAACCAAAAATCCCAAGGGGGAAACAATAACAATCAACCACGACAAGAAAACAAATATAACCTTAGAACTAACTTCCCTTGCACTCTATGTGGTGAGTATGGACATTATACTCACCATTTCCCCCAAATTGTCGATTTCAAATAGATGAAAGAATCCATGAACACTCAACACCCCCCAACACCATCTACCCCTCAGCAGGCCCCACAACATTATTTGTGACCACCACCTTCAGACATTTTTCAAAACCCTATTCCACACCAAGGTGTGACGAATACCCAACAAGATATAAACTTGGACCCACCACAAATGGGGAAATATCAAAACCCAAGTCCCAATCAACCTGACAATTCGGTCGATCGCAATATCCTCCTTACCAGCAAAGAAGATATTATTCTAGAAACACACAGTCATCAATACAGAGTCCCTCCCCCAACCACTTTAGGCACCACTCCTGATACCACTGGAAAACCATTGATGATTCCATGCCCTAACACTAAACCAAACCCTCGTATACCCTGTATGCCTTTATGATAGAATATACATAACCCTCATGCTAGGGAAACCCATAATTACAGTCTGGTCAATGATTTAACACAATATCCTACAACCATGTCTATATGGGAGGTCCTCCAAACCTGTCCCTCACAACGCAAATCCTTTCTTTTCGTGTTGGGGGAAGTTGACCCAATTGATACCTGACTCATCACCTTTGATCTAGATAGAGGAGAGCCATGCCTCCCCGTTCTGGTAGCTTTCCAAATACCAATGAAGATTCAGAACATCACAGTTCATTGGTGCATCATCAATGAAGGTGCCTCCACATGCATCATGTCCAAATTCATTTGGCAGAAACTCAACTCACCTGAGCTAGTACCATCTTCCATCACCCTGAGAGCTTATGACGGTCGACCATCATCCCCTGAAGGGATCTTCCAAAATGTCCCTGTTGATCTTGGGGGGAAAAACCATCTTGATTGACATTAAATTTATTGATGCCCCACTTGATTACAATATCTTGTTAATGAATAGCTACATGTATGTTATGAAGGCAGTAGCCTCTTATGTGTTTTGTACGATGATGTTCCCCCATAATGGGAAAATCGTCACTATGGACCAAATTACACATTACGAGCCTAACCATTCTGCCAGCATTGATAACATCCTACCCCGTCTCCACACTAGCTTGGATACTTTTTAGGTCATCGACATTGGCCTTGGAATATTCAAGGACCCTTCCTTGTTAGGGACTTATCATGGAGCACCACCTCTCCTAAACCCTTCTATTTCATCACAACTGTGTGTAGTTTCCTC
>JZKD02S0180263.1:407217-422559 GCA_000966675.3 Picea glauca
TTACTTCCAAGTGAATTAACTTTCTAGGAGGCATGGTTGCGGTTGGCATGCGTAAAATAACTTTCTTAAGAGAAGGCTTGAGTCTAGATTGGAATAGTCATGATATAAAAGATACACCTTATGAACCATATGAAGGTAACGTATGCTTGTTTAACCATGAGAGGATTAGTGGAAGCACAAAGAATAAGTGTTCATGAAATTATATTATATTTTCATATATTGATTGAGCATTATAAATATGTTTTGTATATGACATATGATTCCCACTCATGGTGATATTTTATTTGATCATAAAAGAAAAACGTGAATAGGAATAGTATGTATTTGGTGACATACCAGAGGAAACAATAAAACTTTTATTGTGAAAAATAGTCCGCAATTCTAAGACAAATTGGAATTTTCCTGCATCAATTGATATCAATTGGTATTCTCTTCCACAGAGATTGTCCAGATAGAGGAGATCGTTGTCCATGGAATTACTGCACTCCATTGAAATGAAAAAGTGCGTTGTCAAACCTATAAAGGGAAAACCCATAGAAGGAGGATGCACAATTCCTTTCACTCTCATGGGTAAGCAAAGGAAAATTAAACATATTGGGAGAGAGCTGAAATAGAACAGGAGAAAAAATCAAAGGATAGAGGCAGTATATTTTCCAGAAGCAAATGAAGTGTTTCGAGTTGTAGCTGAGGAACCTGATAAAGACTAGATCAATGAAGAACATGAATAAATCAGTGAAATATTGAAAAGACTAATGTCAATTTTTCAATCCTTCTTAGGTAAAAGTTTTAATCTTTGGGCATTTAAAATGGAAGGATTACTTGGTTCAGTAGATTTATGGAAATTTGTTCAAGATGGTTTGGTCAATTCCCATGATAAGAGAAAAGATAAAATAAACTTATATCTTATGAGTTCAAGAATGGATACACATATGAATTTGATCATATACACATTGCAAACATGTTATAAATGAAGTATAGTGGAAATAGTGCATCTTCTTATGAGGAAACTTCAGAAGTTGATGGTGAAGATGTTGAATCCCACTATGCGCATTCACATGTGGATAATGGTGTTTGTAATGAAGAAACTGACATTAAGTCAATACATGATGATGGGAGCATATTTTTTGATGAAGAAAATTGTTCAGAAGAATAATGGTTACAAAATATGAAAGAGAAAAGTCCAATATATGATGATGAGAGCATATTTTTTGATGAAGAAAATTGTTCAGAACAAGACTAGCTATATATTATGAAAGAGAAAAGCATTATTGATGATTTTTTGAATGGAAAGGAAACCCTACTTGGAACAATAAGCCAAGTGGGAGTTAAACAAGTAGATTCAACAATCTTTATTGCTAAAGAATCTCATAAAGAAGAAGGCCTCACTGAGGAGGATGAATTTGTAAATAAAGAACATGAATTAAAGCACTCATAATGTTGATGAAGAATTAAAATTTATTGATAAATGGCTTGAAAATTGATATTGTGATGAATGCACACAAACAATAGATTATGATGCAAATATTAAATTCATTAAAAAATGGTTAAACAAACCATATTATAATGAGTAATGCATGGTCATTAAATAAGAGGAAGACTACATTACAGATACAAAAAATTGAGTCAATTTATGATGAAAACACAATGGATATTGCAGAAGAAGATGTTGAAATTGAAGAAATTTTTATAAAGTGGAGCCTTGAAGAAATCAAGTTCTATTATGAACTTATGTTGGAGCAAATTGATGATCAAAAGTTCAATGGTGAAGAGCAAACCACATAGAATGGTATGTGGCAACAATTCACATACAAAAAGTTTTTCGAAGAAAAATTTGAAGAGGACAAGCATGGACAATCTGAAATAATTTTCAGATTGATGACAAACACCAAAAAGAATATGAAGGTTAAGAAGCTGAAACATGGAATTTTCAGCAAAAGAGGAAGACTTAAATTGCAAAACTCACTCATACAAGGAGTTGTAAATTTTTTTATGGTTATTTTTTAAATGTAAGCCTAGTTAAGACATAGACCAACAAGCATGTCACTTGTGTTATTTTTGTTATGATTTAGAAAATCCATTTCTCCATTAAGGGGGAATGTTGAGATAATGTCGAAATGATGACATCTATAACATTGTCAAAATAGGTAGTTTTTGCCTGGTTGTTGTAGGAGTGTTCAATGTTAGTCTTTAAGTGGTTTTCAGATCCACAAATATCGGAGGTTGTTAGAGGCTCTCCTACACTATATATATGTAATCATTTTCCAGCTTAATGAATAGAGCGTGTGAGTGAAGTCTCACTTGTGTGAGCCCTTGTGACCTCAATAACTCATTTTCCAACTTAATGAATAGAGTGTGTGAGTCAAGTCTCACTTGTGTGAGCCCTTGTGACCTCAGTGTTATTGAATTTGATTCATTTCATTTTTTATTTGTTAATTGTCTGCTACTCTATGATGTTTGTTAAATTAATAATGATGATTATTTATATTTATAGACTTAGATAGTTAAAATGGGTTAAAAATTGAACACAAATACCCTAAATATGTGTTAGTATTAATAACTCATATAACATATATGAATACCTTCACTTCCACTTATATTCCAACCGCCTGGGGAAGTGGCTCGACATAAAGGAATTCAAGGTAGTGCTTTGGATTCCACTGAGGTACTGCATATAGCTCCTGGCCATCTCAAAATGCTCTACATGAAAGGTCGTCGGGCTCTGCTAAGACTAAGGCACTGTGCAACCATTTGTAAATATTTGGAGGACGTAATGTAGGGAATATCAGAGAACTCACATAGACACGGACACGAAGAACACACAAAACAACTTATATATTGCATTACACTCATGGGTATTTATACATTGGTGGGATGAGCTCCATCGTTGGTTAATTTCCAGATCAATGGCTAGAATTGCTTCTTCCAGACGTTTTTGGTTTTTCTAGGAACTTCCTAGAGTAGGTGCAGTTAGTCATGCATTTACTTTGTTTAATTAATTTCTAACACTCCCCCTTAATTAAACAACCTTTACAACACCTATATTATCTCTACATATTACAAACTTAGCCTTCCCAAAAGGCTTTGTAAATATATCTGCAACATTATCATTTGTGTTGCAATACAATAAATCAATTTCATTTGACTGTATTTTTTCTCTTACAAAATGATATTGTGTCTCAATATTCTTTGACCTAGCATGATACACTGGGTTGTTTGCCAGTTTGATGGAACTTTGGTTTTCACATTGGATGATTGTTGGTACTTTTTGCTTTTCTCCAACATCTTCAAGTATCCTCCTTAGCCAAATTGCTTCACAGGTGGCAGTGCATAATGCTTTGTACTCAACTTCAATGGATAACAAAAAAACAATTGGTTGTTTTTTACTGCTCTCGGACATGATCCCTGATCCAATATTGAATGCATATCCTGTAGTTGACTTCTTGTCATCTGTATCTCCTGCCCAATTAGAGTTTGAGAAACCTGTCAAGTCAACATCAAAATCATTATTATACTCAATACAAAAATCAATAATCCCTTTGAAATATCGAAGGACTCTCTTTGCAGCTTTCCAATGATTCTCATGAGGGTTAGCCATAAATTGGCTAAGAATGCTAACTGAATTTTTGGCCCACCAATTGTCGATACAAAGTACCATCCACTTCTTTTGAGTCATCATTATTGTTGAGCTTAACATTTTGTTCTAATGGAGTAGATACTAGATTACATGTGTTTATATTAAACCTCCTGAGTACCTCCTTTGTATATTTGCTTTGTGTGATTAAGGTTTTACCATTTTCTCTCCATACCTCAAGACCTAAACAGTAATGTAAATGTCCAAGATCCTTCATTTCAAACTTTTGTGACAACTTTATTTTGATCTCTTCAATCATCCCATTAGCACTTCTTGTTATGATAAGATCATCCACATATAGAGAAATCAAAGCAATTTGACCATTTCTATCTTTCTTGATATACAAGTTTGGATCAATTTTACTTTTTATAAAGCCTTGTTGAAAGACAAAGGTATCAATTTTCTCATACCAAGACCTAGGTGCTTGTTTAAGTCCATATAAAGCTTTATTCAACTTGCATACAATATGTTATTTTCCTTTCTTTACAAACCTTTCTGGTTGAACAAGATAAACCTCTTCTTTTAATTCTCCATTAAAAAATGCTGACTTGACATCTAACTGATGTGACTTCCAATTATATTTGGTAGCCAATGCGATCATTAATCTAATAGTATTCACTTTTTCTACAGGAGAAAAAGTTTCTTCATAATCTATCCCTTATTTCTGTGAATAACCTTTGGCAACCAATCTAGCTTTGTATTTGTTTATACTACCATCAACATTAAATTTATATTTGAACAGCCATTTTGATCCTATGGGGGTTTTGTTCTCAGGCAATTCTATCAGTTCCTATGTTTAATTTTTAATTATAGAGTCATATTCTTCCTTCATGGAATCCATCCATTCTTTATGGTCTTTAGCTTGCTCATAATTTTAAGTTTCTACCACATTCATTGCTTGAGTTATTAAGGCATAGTCTCTATACCTAACCAGGGTCTTAGATTGTCTTGTTGTCCTCCTTAGTTCTTCACCTATTTGTGGATTGCCTTCACCTCTTCTAGGCAGCCTCTGGCTACTTGTAGAATCTACGATGCTTGGAGCTTCTCCTTGGACTTCTTATTCTTCTTATTTAACATTTTCTTCATTTTCTTTAGGTAAATTCCACACATCATAATCATATGCTTTTCATACTTCATTTGCATTTTCATGAAACAACACATCTCTACTTGCAAACACTGTATTATTGTTAGGATCAAACATCTTATAGGCTTTATATTCTGTTCAATAACCAATAAATATGCATTTGATTGCCTTTGCATCAAGCTTTCTTCTATCTTCTTTTGGAATGTGAGCAAGTTCTTTACTCCCAAATATTCTCAAGTGACTCACTTCTCGTTTATATCCATAAAAAGTTTCAAAAGGTGTTTTGTGCTCTAAATTTTTTGTAGGAATCCTATTCCTTAGGTATACAATAATACTAATTACTTCAGCCTAAATACCATTAGAAATATTTTTACCTTTTATCATACTGCAAGCACATTCAACCAAGGTTCTATTTTTCCTTTCTGCTACTCCATTTTGCTGAGGAGTATGTGGCACTGTAAACTGCTATTGAATACCATTATTTTTGCAATACCTGATGAATGCCCCTGATGTATACTCCCCTCCTTGATTTGACCTGAGAATATTGATGCTCCTTCTTGTTTGTTTTTCAACCATATTCTTGAATTCTTTAAAGTATTCAAAGACATCACTTTTCTTTCTCATAAAATAGACCCAAGTGTATCTAGTTCTATCATCAATAAAGATAAGGAAATAATATGCTCCTCCAAGAGATCTAGTTTGCATGGGTCCACAAACATCAATATGCACTAGTTTAAGAATTTCTAACCTTCTTTTATCTATATGCATAGGAAAATCTTCTCTGTGTTGTTTTCCTAATGCACATCCTTCACATTCAACATGTTTACTTTTAAACATTGGAAGACCTTATACCATTTATTTTTTCTAAAGCATCATAATATCATTATGGTTTAGGTGTCCATACCTTTGATGCCATAAATCTTCCATTGACATAGTTGTGGATACCAATGCTTGATGATCCCTCCTTGTAACATCAAGCTTATATAGTCCTCCAACTATTGATCCTCTTGCAATGATTTTGTAGTGATCTTGTATATCTTTCACCACACATTGTGATTTAACAAATTCTACTTTTAGGTCTTAATCTACAATGGTGGATACCGAAATTTTATGCCTGACACATACATTACATTATGGATTTGTTTCACCTCACCAGTAGGTAAAGTCACAGATACATCTCCATACCCTTTAATTTCATGTGACCTATCATCTCCTAGATAGATCTTATGAACATCATTAATGTTTTCATGATATGTATCAAACCAATTCCTATTACATGACATATGAATTGAAGTACCAGAATCAATAAACCAGGCATTAGCATCATCAGTGTCTCCTGATAAAGTAGCATAAAAAATAAACAACTTGAGATTTTTGAAATCATCACATACTTTGGCACCTTTATCAACAAAATTTATGTTTGTTATATTTGGACTCATTAAACTTCCTCCTCCTACATTATTTAGCATAATGCCCAAACTTACCATAGTAGTAGCATCCTTCTTCTTCCTCACATTTGCATTTGTGCTTGGTGGTGCCCTGCCATTATCTGGTTTTGAATGTGGTATGCCTTCTTTATTTCTCCTCCATGGTTTTCCTTTGTAGGGTTGTTTCCCTTTTTCCACCAATGCTAGATCTGAATTGTGAGATCTTCCATTGAGATTCTTTTTGCGCTCCTCCTCTTGCAGAAGAATACCTGTCAATTCATCAAAAGTAGGGGCCTTTTCCCTAGATGCAAGACCAGTAATGAACATTTGATATTCATCTAACATGTCATTTAATGTGACAGTGACGAGGTCAGTACTAGAAATCTTTTCACCAATATCTCTTAGCTTATCCTTCAAATATTTGATTCTAGAAAAAAAGTTACTGATATTTTCATTCTCCTCCATCTTAATTAAAAGAAGCTTACTCTTCAAAAATAATACACGGTTTGTGTTCGTCGTCTCATACAAACCTTTAAGTGTCTCCCAAGTTTCATGGGATGTTTTGCATTCCCCAATGTGTGGGATGATATTGTCCTTGATAGACATCCTCAAGAGCACCTTCGCTTTAGTCTCTCGTCGCTCTCAATCCAAAACTGAGGCTGTTAAGGCTACTAGTTTTGCTTCGTCTCCAGATGCAATCGACCAAACATTGTATCCTTCCATCAATGTCTGCAACTTAAACTTTCAATTGACATAATTTTCCCCATCTAACTTGTTTGATTCATTTATATATGAATCTACCATGATATTTGTCATCTTTAAAAAACACTAAAATCACTTTAAAATGATCTAAACCTTTTAGAACCCAATGTAGAAACTCTATACTAATCAATAATTCAAATTGTGACCCCAATCACAATATCATTTCATCTTCACAAGATAAACATGTGGAACCCTCACAAATAAACACACTTTTTAGATTAACACACTACCACCATTTTATTCTTCAATATATGATATGTTAAAATTAACTTTCCATTCACTTAAATCCAACACCTAAATTATCACCACCATAAAACAAAATTACTTTTATATTCTTAAGACTTCCAAAATTTCCACAACCACTTTTATTTTCTTAAGTCTTCCAAAATTACCACAAAAGACAAATTCAACCTCTACTCAAATCAAACCTACCCAACTAGGCCATAAAAAAGACAATATACATAAGGCTCCTTTACCATGCGGAATTTCATCACTACCATATAACACCTCTACGGATTATTCTGCAGCATCGAGCCAACAATTCCTTATGGAAATCTTCCTTCATGCAACAGGAGATGAAAAACCAAACAACAGCTTAATTTTTTATTTTTTTTCACGGCTCATCACATAATTTCTTCCACACGTCCACGACTTCTTTCTCAACTCAACAAAGCTTCGATTGGCCCTCTAGATCGGTCCTCTTAGCCACAGAACCAGAATATGTCATTCTGAAATCAGATTAACAACAACACAGTTCTCGTGTATGCAGATCGCTTAGCCTCCTCAACGTAGAGTGGAGAAGAAAACTGTCTCACTGCCCTTGTCTCACAGCAAACAATACTGATGGATCTCAACACTCTTTTGGCTCTTACGGCCGTCACAACTCTCAGACCTCACAGCTCTCTAACACAAGTCAACACACCTCACAGTGCTCATGATTCTCACGCCTCACTATTTTCATAGCACTTATGCCCTCTCCTGCTCACATGACCCTCACGACTCTCTTGGCTCTGATACCTTATCAGAGAACTCACATAGACACACAAAACAACTTATCTATTGCATTACACTCATGGGTATTTATACAGTGGTGAAATGAGCTCTACCATTGATTAATTTCGAACTCACATAGACACAGACACGAAGAACACACAAAACAACTTATCTATTGCATTACACTCATGGGTATTTATACAGTGGTGAAATGAGCTCTACCATTGATTAATTTCGAGAATAATGACTAGAATTGCTTCTTCCAAACGTTTCTGGTTCTTCCGGGAACTTCCTGTATCACCTACTACTGTGGTTGTTTAATTAATTTCTAACAGGGAAGGATATAACGTGTTCGACTATGGTGTACTCTATACAGTGAAATCAGAGAAAAGGGTTGATTTCTTTACTACATAACACGATGGTACTAGATAAACAAAATGTTTCATGGTGTGGAGGCTCCTGTGGAGTATTATTCATCTGTTAAATCTCTGGCCGACATGCAAAGCAAGAAGCCAACCGCCCTTCATTCAACATGGCCACGGATAGATTCAACTGAACAAGGTCGATTGGGGTTTTTCGCTTGAAGGAAGTCCATGAGTAATATAAGAAACCGTGCAAAGAATAATCAGTGGCAAATAAGATGAAATCACGAAGGCTTCCAGTAATGGACGTGGAGCAGGAATCAACATATTTTATTCTTCACCCCAGGATACCTCATTTGACCCATGGTTAGACCCTCTGTGTCTTTTCGCACCTTTAACATGGAGGTTTAACGGAAGAAGGGTTAAAGCACCATCCACTAATACTTGAACATGGTACTCCAAGGGGTCGACGACTGAGCTTTCAATGGAAATAGAAGAAGAGTACTCTTACAATTTTTATTTTTAGTAGCTGGACTCGAACGCTAAACCAGTGACGCGGCCTGAAACCCTAGAGTTTTAGGGAAAAATAGGTTGCCATGGACAAAAAGTAACTCACGCAAAAGCTTTTTAAGGCAGGGAAACAACTCAAACACCCGCTTCAGACTAAGGATAATGTTGTTCAAGATTGAGAGTTAAATTTTTACTTTGGGAAAAAAACAATCTGCTGGGGCATGTCCATGATTTTTTTTTCTCTAATTCTTCAAGTTTTTATCGATGCACAATTTTTATTTTTATATAAATTTATTGTTCAGAAGTTTTGATTCTTCTTAACAGTGAATATGCAAGCACTTTTTATGTTTTTTTCATAATGCCACTGGTTATGGTTTTTTTTGTTTTTTTAACTCTCGCTAAAATTTCTGCCAAGTAGTTGCAATGTTTTTCAGGAAAAAAATACTTTTATATATATATATATATATAGATGTTTTCCATAAAAAAAAACATTCAAATTAGATTTCAAACCTACGCATAAATTTACATTTAAACTACAAGGATTCAATAGGTAAATAGACTTCATTCCATTTTAACTAGATGGCTCCAATAGGTAAATGGACTTCATGCCTATGCAGTATGTATGCATTTGACAATGCATATAATACTTTGGAATTTTGCATTCAAGACTTGAAAAGTTAGAATTCCTTTTGTTTTAGGATCCAAACATACTTGTTACATATTGTATTTTCCTTCACCCATAGGATTTTTGTTGGGCAGCCAAAGCCTACACACAACAAAACAATAGAAATAATCATGTATAGAAAAAAACAATCATACAAGAGAATACAGAGATTACGTGGTAAAACCCTTTAACCTTCAGAGGGAAACATCCATAGGACAATGGCATAATTAATTTATTAGCACGAAATTACAACCGTAGCTTGGCAACCAGGCAGCCCTGGAGAGGGCTTGAAGCCCCAGTTCAATATTTGCCTCTACGGCCTACATATTTAAGCCTACATATTTAAGCCATTTCTTCTTCAGTTACATAAAACTGAATACATTGAATGCTGCCCCTATTATTGCTAATTAGTTTTAACTAAAACCCAAGAATACTATCTTGTTGAAAACAACTATGAATTGGTTGTCACATTCCAACAACCTCCACCTTGACAACAATTAACCTGATGTCATGCCATTGTCCATTCATCACCTTATTGCAAGCTAAAGATAGATGATACCGGTGCTTTAAAAAACCAAAGCACCCATTTCACTGCTTCACCTGGGTTTTCCATGTGACCACTAACAACTCCCTGCAAGCGAAATATCTAATCTTATCTTATCATTGCAAACATATACTTTCTTATAGAATACTATACACGAGACCTATATTCTTTCTTCTTTATCACTTGGACATAAACCTGATCTCTATATTCCACGCTCAAGCTCCTAGATCCTTCATCTCAAATGCCTAATCAAACTGAGGAAACCCATTGATTGTAACCATGCTCATGCTTTCTACAAGCATATAGTCAATTACTTAAACACCAACATAGTGAATACCATTGTTATTCCCACTTCTTGTAAATCTCGGCTCATCATGAAGGAATCATCTTGTACTAACTACCTAGGTACCATTAGGCCATACAAAGGATTACTTGAGTTTTGCAACCAAATCTTCTATCGCGATCTTGAGCACCTTTAGTGCTCCACCTCGAACACTCTGTTCGATACCTTCGCAATAAACAGACGAAGCCAACCAAGTGAGCTTGACACCAGCTCACAACATTCAATGGAGTCCCATAACTCCACCTTAACATGAACATTTCCTTGACCAAAACCAGCCAACGTAACCCACCTCCTATCACCTAAGTCTAGGTCTATGTTAACATTATCGTTGTTACACCTCGAGCCTTCACCTCTTGAAAACATAGTAACATAAGATAAACTTATCATGAAGTAAGTGTGGAAAAACAAAACACCCCCTCGCCATCAAAATATTACCATACAATGACAACCTATGCTAAAGTTTTAACCCAATGCCAAATGTAATTTAGAAAACTATAGCATATATCATAATTAGGATTTTTCCTAAAACAACCTGCACATATATGTCAAGATAATTTATCCAAACCCTTTTGGCGTCATATGCTCCAAAAACATGGCATTTGGGTGTTTGGTCCCAACCACATGTATTCAAACAATGATATCCAACATAATTTGACTAGTATGCCTCTTTGCAACCCTTGACCAGGCTCACACATTAGCCCTTAAGATCATGTTCACGCCAGAGTGATCTTATTTCACAACGCCCCTCCATGAATTCCACCTCAATATTGAATTTTATCATGTATTCAGGAACTCTTTAATACAACAATCTCTCTCAACAACTCTCCCTTATGCGTACTCACACAAAAAACATGTCAAATCAGTTGCCTTTACCAGATTGGGCCAACTTCATTTCCTGGAGTGTTTACACTGCAATGGCGGCTGTCCTCTCTGACATGACTACTTTCTGTAGCTCCCTCGATTACACAGGAGAATTCACTCTAGGCTCATGCCTCTCGCCTCACGCCTCATCTCTTTCGATTTCATCTCAACTGCCTTCCTATCCATTCCTTCTCTGTCTTCCATGTGAATTCCACACAGGATCTACCATGAAAAAATATCCACGAGGGATGATGGATACAATCATATCCTCAACGCGTGATTTAGAAAGGCATTTTGATCTACTCATCTCGAAGGTTTTCTTCCTTGTAGCAGGTTGACTCTCCCTTGGCGATTTGGGCCTCCCCATGAACTAAGGTTCGAATCCTTGGTATCCCGCAACCTCTTACCTTCCTCAACCTCCTCCATGGTTGAATCTCTGTCGACTCCTTGCAAGGCTCCAAGTGCAATCATCTATCTCTCTTCAGCAGGCACATGCCAGAGCCCTTCTCTTCAGGACCCTAGTGCCACTAGCCTCATCCTCGCACATTTCATTATGGCAGTCTTCCACTACCAACATCATCCACCGCCTGCAATCAGAGATGCAAGATATCAACAGAAATGGGATGCTAACAAATCGGCGGCACTGAGAATGATGGATTCTCTTCTTTCATTAGGATCCTTCCTCATAACCTGCCAAGGCCCTTGCGCCTTCGCGTGCAATCACCAGGCAGTCTCGGGTTGGTCTTCTCACAACTATAGATCTCTTGGCCACAGTGATGTAGACCAGCACGATCACGACCTCACCTTGATCTATGTGAATTCTCCTTTTATACATTTCTAGAACTACCCTTTGATGGGTACCAGTATGCTAATAGCATGAGCTCTCTCACCATGGAGTTGTGTTGCAATATGGCCACCTCGCTTGGCCTCCTGCGCACATTCATTACTAGATTTTGGCTTCAGTCGTACGCTCAGCCTTTGAATCTGCATAAAAAATTTCCACGAAGATTGGTGTTCCTAGACCCTAACACCTCCAAGTTAGATCACAATTCAACAAATCCACCATGATCTCCCACCCGAGAACAGAGTGCAGGTTTCAACGGCCTCTGCCACTTACCGAATCTTTAAAACCTCCATGAGGGATTTGATACCCTGGATCTACATCCTTGATGCTATGATACCAATTGTTGGGCAACGGAATCCCACAGACAACAATACAACAGAAACAATCATGCATAGAAAAAATAATCATACAAGAGAACACAGAGATTACGTGGTAAAACCCTTTAACCTCCAGAGGGAAACATCCACGGGACAATGGCAGAATGAATTTATTAGCAGAAACCAGGAAATTACAACCATAGGTTGGAAACCAGGCAAGCCTGGAGAGGGCTTGAATCCCCAACTCAATATTTGCCTCTACGGGCTACATATTTAAGCCATTTCTCCTTCAGTTACCTAAAACTGAATACATTGAATGCTGCCCCTATTCTTGCTAATTAATTTTAACTAAAACCCAAGAATACTATATTGTTGAAAACAACCGTGAATTGGTTGTCACATTCCAACAATTTCAACCAGTTGTGTGCTTTGGAAAATTTGGGTGAGCTTTTCTATATTACATCTCCATTGTAATAAAGATTTCAACCACTTGTGTGCTTTGGAGAATTTGGGTAAGCTTTCTATATTGCATCTCCCTTGTAATGTAATAGATCGCATGAGGTGGCAACTTGGTGAGGCTCTGAATAGAGAAGATCATAGATTAGCACTAAGGAACTTAGTAAAATTAAAAAATATTAGTAAAATTCAAAAATATTGAAGATTAAGCATAGTTATTTAATGTTATGAATGAAAACTTCAAAAATTAAGCTACTTTGTTTTCCATATGAAATGGTTTTTATTTTAATTTTGAAATTAATTTATAAATCTGAAAAACAAATTAAAAATATTGCCCTCCACCATGAGGATTAAGTTTCATAAAAAATTTATAGATCCATAAAAAAGAGAAATTATAATGTAAAAATTAAAGAAAATAATTTTTTTTCCAAAATATCTATATAAATACTTTGGTATAAAAAACTTTAGAATATGTTTTGCAAAGTAGATGAACTAATTGACACTTAAAGGGATTTGAGGGCCAAGCCAAAACTACAAGACTTAGACTAAAGGTTCTAAGTTTTTATTTTTTTTTTGGCTACTTTGTTCTGATGTATTTTGTCCAAAATCTAATAAGAAATTCAGAAAGATGGTTGGAATTGCAGATTGTAATGGTTGAGATCACATATTCTAGGTGTCTCTAAGGTTTTTGAGAGTGCTTATACACTCAAAAAAATGATTTAAACAATGTAAAATTGTGATTTTATCAATAATTGATTTGTCAAATTTATATGATAATTACAACCAAAAAAAATAAAAAAAACATATAAAATTTAAACTAAGCCATAATCCTAAATGAAAACAGAAACTAATAAAGGCAACTTCTCTACTCAAATTAACAACATCATCACAAATAAAAATTTGACCAACCAGAAAAACAAATTCAACAATGGAATCACAAGATCACCCATCACCGCTTTTCCGTTAAAAATTAAAATGCTTTCTTTTAGAAGGTTTGTTGACATTTGAATCGATCCAAAATTTCTATTTTTTTTAAACATCCTATTTAATAGAAATTAGATTTTCTTTTACCATCATTTTTTTTTTTTTAAACATTCCATTTAATTTTTAATAAAAATTAGATTTTCTTTCACCATATTTCACGATATTTCATAAAAAAGTAAAATCTTTGGTTTTACAACATTCCAGCAAAAATATATTTTTAAATTTAAAAAAAAAATATTTAAAAATATTTTTTACAAAATTCTAAAAAACTAAAATTTATGCTCACCTTTGGCCAAATTCGAGCAGATATAGAATCTTTAGTTTCACCAAAAATTGGGAAGATTTTCGAACGTTTAGTTTGACCAAATTTTAGAAATATTTTCGAACTTAATCATTATCTTGGCATATAAGAGAGAAAAAAATGATAACATTACGATATTAAAAATATAAGAGAGAAAAAAGATTATATACCCCCAAAAAAAATGATGAGTGTTTTATTAATTCAATGAAATAGTAATATAACAGGTTTTATGTTAAGATAGACAAACAATTACAAAATAATATGCATATCAAAATTTGTTTTATATTATTTATAATCACAATATAAATACAATTATAAATAGTTTAAGATAAATAGTTATTAATTACACAATCTAAATAGTTGAGATAATATTTTTTTAACAAAGTCAAAGCTAAACCAATTCTATTATAAGTATTATTTCAACACAAATTACTTTCATCATAAAATAATTTAATTGAGAAAATATCTTAACTTCCCACCATTATAGTAAACATTTAGTTGAAAAAAATCTCATACATCCAACTAATAAGCATCCAGTTGAAAATAATCTGTTACAAGCTAGGAACAGTCTCTCCTTAGATACCAACTTGTTTTATTGCTATATTTTAGGTGATTGTTAAATTTAGTTGGATATGAGATATTTTTTCAAATAATTAATTTTATTTTAGTATGTAGTTGAAATATTCTCTCAATTTGTTAAGATAATGTATCTGTTTTAAAGATAATGTTATATATATATATATATAACATTATTCGATGTTAATATAACAAGTAAGAGTTTGATGTTAGGACGTCTGAATAAAAAATGGTAAAAATGTACTGCGGAAGTTCAAGGCACGAACAGCCTGCCAAAGCATGGCTTTTCATGATATTCGTAATCCTGCTTCTGGCAACTGTAATTGCAATCCGTCCTCCTGTAAAAGGTATACTGCCCTACGTTTCTACATAACACAGTGTATAGGCTCACGTTTTTAACAAGTGATGTCTAACACAATTTTCTGAAATTTTTCGTACGAGCAGTTTAAAATCTACTTTTGTGTACTGTTAAATATTTTTCTGAAATGTAGACATAAGTGGAGCACGTTTGTGAAGTAGAGGTTCAATTATGTACAAATTAGGGATTTCGGATTCTATTCAATTGTAAGTGTTAGACGAATAAGTTGAGCTCGCGATTTGCTCCGTGATTTTCTGCGTGATTGTTTAGTTAACTATAAAACGTTTGCTTTCTTGTTTTCATCAACAGTTAGACTGTGAGTTGC
>JZKD02S0180263.1:441194-462297 GCA_000966675.3 Picea glauca
CAGTAACATGCTCCTATCATTCAAAGATAAGAGCATGTTATCATGGACTTTCATCCCAGATTCCAAATGACTGGTAAAATTTGGTAAACAATAAAGTAATGAAAATTAATTGCTTATTATTTATTCTTTAGAGAGATATTTTACCTATTTTCAATTAAATTTTGTAATTATTTTATTGTACTATTGAGTAGTAAGGTGTTTTACAGGATAATTTTGAGTAAGAACCATAAACATAAACATAAACATAAACATATATATATATATATATATATTAAATCAATTTAAAACCATCTTAAATCCCAAAATTAATAATAATATGAAATTAAATGATATATTAATTTACACCTTCAAAATTTTTATCAGACATTTATGATTTTGGAGCAGATCTTCATTAATAAAAGATATATTTACGAAAATTGTAATATATTTATCAGGAAAATTAACTATTTTATATTTATGATTTCTTAATTATATATGTTTACAATTTTAAATATATTATTATAATAATAATATTTTTTTTTAAATCTTAATAAATTGGATTTTCAAATTATTTTATATTTTTAATTTAAAAATACTATATATATTTAAAAACGTAGTAAATAGTAAATTGTGAAAATTAAAGTTCATTAGAAAAATATAGCATTCTTTTTCTCAGCCACTTGGACATAAATTCAATATCTTCACTAACTATTTTATAAAATAACCACCCTAAATAAAAATAGCGGGCGTTGCAATCACGCAATCAGAAAAGACCAGAAAAATTAACAAACAGAAGCTTTGGAAGTGCAATTTACCAATTTATAGAATATTTACTTAAATTCAATAAAAATTGTCAGATTTGTAGATTTGTGATTGTTTTTTTTTTTTAAATGAGTTTTTCAACATACTTGATAAACACAGCCCCTGCCCCTGACAAAGTTGAAACAGCGTGGCACTCAACTCTAACGATTAACTCTGCAAGGTCGTGATATGAACGATCTCTTAGCTAGACGGACTAGAAGTTTCGTTTGCAGGGCAGCTTGATATCATTTTGGATTTGATTTCAACTTATAGTCATTTTTGTTTTCATTTTGGATTTGATAAAATGGATATCAAAAATACTATCCAGATGAGAGGTATATTTTCATCAATTGAAGAGTATAATTTTATTTTGGTAAAGTAAATTAAGATTTCGGTATAGTAAATTATGCTTATGACAAACCAAAAAATCAAAATGTGTAGCTTTCTTTATTTAAAATTTCGGAATCGTTAAGAAAAGCAGAATTGCCGATCAACCATGCCGTAAGATTTTATATAATTTTTAATACAATATTTATTAACTATCCATAAATATTTGGTTCGTTCATCGTTTTGTGCAGTTTTCAATTTCATTGTCTTGACTGGATGGGTTGCGATTACAGTCTTCTTTCAAGAGGATGGATTACGATTACAGTTGGTAGAAGGAGGATTACAGATAAAATATGCTAAACAAACAACACTGTGATATGCTCATTTCTATATTATTCAATGAAGACGGATTACATCCTTATATAGGAAAAGACTTTACCGAGTCGGTTACATGCAAACCAAAGACAACTAGACTCTCAACTATGAACTGACTCTTAACACGCCTACAACTGACTCTCACAACTGAAGCTTATAAGTGGTGCTTACAACTGGCGCTTACTCCATTATTTCCAAGTCTCCCCCTTAATGGAGAATGGATTGAATTCTACACCTAACATCTCCGTAAACAGCTCAAACTTAATCTTTCTAAGAGGCTTAGTGAAAATATCAGCAGCATTTTCACTACTATTACAATACACAAGAGTTATTTCATTCGACTGCAACTTTTCTCTAACAAAATGATATCGAGCTTCAACATGCTTTGTCCTTGCATGAAAAATTGGATTCTTCGCAATAATGATTGAACTTTGATTATCACATTTGATCATCATAGGTTCATTTCGTTCTTCTCCAACATCTTGAAGAAGTCTTCTTAACCAAACAGCTTCACAAGTTGTTGCACACAAGGTTTTATATTATGTTTCAATAGAAGACAAAGATACAGTAGGCTTCTTTTTACTGCTCCATGAAACAACCCCGGATCCAATGTTGAACGCATATCCAGTGGTTGATCTTCGATCATCCAGATTGCCAGCCCAATCAGAATCTGAATAACCTATCAACTCAACATCAAATGCATCAGTATATTTAATACCATAATCAAGTGTACCTTTTAGATAACTGAGTATTGCATTTGTTGAATTACAATGGCTTTATTGAGGTTTCTCCATGAACTGACTTAACACACCCATAGAATATAAAATATCAAGTCTGGTTGTGGTGAGATAATTCAGACTACCCACCATTTGTCTATACAGAGTGTCATTCACCTCCTTCGAACCATCATCACACGAAAGTTTCACATTTTGTTGCATGGGAACAGTAGAAGACTTACACTGATCCATTTTAAATCTCTTAAGTATTTCTCTGATATACTTACTCTAACAAACAAAAGTTTGGTCTACATTTCTCCAAACTTCAAGACCTAGATAGTAATGTAACTCACCAAGATCTTTCATTTCAAATACCTTTGATAACTGCTCCTTGATTTCATCAATTAACTTCCATTTCCTGTAATTATTAAATCATCAACATATAATGAAATCAATACTATATACCCTTGTTCATAAAATTTTGTATACAGATTTGGATCACTTTTTCTCCTCATAAAACCCTGTTGAAGAAAGAAAGAGTCTATCTTCTCATACCATGACCTAGGTGTCTGTTTTAGTCCATACAATGCTTTCTTTAATTTACACACTAAGTGTTCTTGCCCCTTTTCCACAAACCCTTCAGGTTGAGTAAGGTAAACCTCTTCCTTTAACTCACCATTCAAAAATGCAGATTTAACATCTAACTGATGCATCTTCCAATCGTAATTTGTAGCTAAAGCAATTAACATTCTGATAGTATTCAATTTAGCTACTGGTGCAAATGTTTCAGCATAATCATTACCTTTTGTTTGTGAATACCCCTTTGCCACCAGTCTAGCCTTATACTTATCTATACTACCATCTGATTTAAACTTGTGTTTGTATATCCATTTTCATCCAATGGGCTTCTTATGTTTAGGCAATTCAGTCAATTCCCAAGTATTGTTTTTCATTATAGATTCATATTCTTCCTCCCTTGCATTTCTCCATTCATCATGTTAATTAGCTTCATCAAAACTCATGGGTTCTATGACATTTGAAATGCTACTCATTAGGGCATAGTCTTTATACCTCTCAGGAAGACGAATCTGTCTTGAAGATATTCTCAATTGATTATCTTCCTCCCCACTTTGTGAAGATCTGTCTTCATCTCTAGGTGAACTGTGACTGTTTGAATTGTCCATATCATTGAGTCCTTCTTGCTGCTACTGTTGCTATCGCTGCGAGGATAGATGATGTTGTGTGGGTTGTTGTTGCTGCTGTTGCTCTTCTTTAACTCCTTCATCAATAAGTCTCTGCCATTCCTCATGACTGTTGTCGTCATGATTTCCTTCTTCCTGCTCATGAAAAAGTACATCTCTACTTGAAAATACTTTGTGAGTAGCAGGATCAAACAGTTTGTATGCTTTAAATTCAGAACAATACCCAATGAAAATACATTTAATGTCTTTAGCATCCAATTTCCTCATATTCTCCTTTGGAATATGAGCAAAAGTCTTACACCCAAATACTTTCAAATTATGAACCGGAGGTTTGGAACCATTCAAGGCTTCTAAAGGAGTAATATTATCAAGACACCTTGTTGGACTTCGATTATTTAAATAAACTGCAGTATTTATGGCTTCATCCCAAAATGCATTTGAGGGATTCTTACCTTTCATCATACTACGTGCACACTCTACCAGAGTTTTGTTTTCCTTTCAGCGACTCAGTTTTGCTGTGGAGTGTGAGGTACTATAAAATGTTGTACTATTCCATTATCTTTGCAATATTTGTTAAAGTCCCCTGATTTATACTCTCCCCCTTGATCTGAATGGAGGACTTTGATGGATTTTTCTGTCTGCTTTTCCACCATGGTTCTGAATTCCTTAAAGTACTCGAAAACATCACTTTTTCGTCTAAGGAAGTAAACCCATGTGTATCTTGTGCAATCATCAATAAATAACAGAAAGTAAAATGCACCTCCTAAATACCTAGTCTGCATAGGCCCACAAACATCAGTATGCACAAGATCTAACACATCTCGCTTTTTGTTATCAGGATAAGAGGGGAATTCATCTCTGTGCATCTTTCCTAATGCACATCCATCACAAGTAACCTTCTCATTCTTTAACATGGGAAGTCCTTCAACCATATTCTTTTTCTGTAATAACAATAAATCAGGATGATTGATGTGTCCATACCTTTAATGCCAAAGAATCTCCATAGGCATAGTGGCAAAAGTTAGTGCATGATGTTCTTTGCTGGTAACATCAAGTTTGTATATACCTCCTTCTCTGACTCCCATTGCAACAGTTTGGAAATGGTCCAGCAGATCCTTCACTATGCAATAATTCTTGAAGAATTCAACCTTCATGTTCTGATCTGTAATGGTGGACACAGAGATCAATTTTTTCTTTATTCCTGGCACATACACCACATTGCGAATGTGACGAATAGTAGAATTTGGCAATGTCACAAAAATGTCTCCATATCCCTTGATATGATGAGAGCGGTCATCTCCAAGATATATGCTGGCACCATTCTATGTTTCTTTAAAATTAACATACCAATTTTTATTACAAGTCATATGTACTGATCCTCCAGAATCCACAAACCAGGCATCATAATCATCTATTTCAACAGATAAAGCAACGTTAGACACAAACAGCCTAAGATCCCATGAGTCAAAATTCATGGGTTCATCAATATCATCACTACCAATAAACAATTTGAGATCTTGATTTGAAGATTTTTCTGCATAATGACCTGAATGTGTTCTAGGTTTATTCCTAGCCTCATCACGTTTCTTCTTATGACAGTCTTTAACAATATGTCCAGGTCGACCAGAATAAAAACAACTCTTTGACTCATTCCTGCCATATTTCATACCTTGATTTGGAGATTGTCTTCTCTATGATGAACTGCCTCTTTGCCATGAACCACCTCTCTATCATGAACTACATCCTCTGTCTCTTACTTCTGATCTCCCTCTCGCAGATCTATTATTTGACCACAGTGCCAAATCTTTACTCAGAGGCTTCAGATTCCCACGCCTCTCTTCCTCTTGCAGCAAAATACATGTCAGTTCTTCAAACGTAGGAGGTTTCTCCCTTGCTGCGAGACCTGTTATGAACATATGATAATATTCTAGCATACCATTTAAGGTAATAGTGATCAAATCAGTGTTGGAAATAGTTTCCCCTATATTTACTAGCTTGTCTTTCACCTCTTTAATACGACCCAAAAATGAACTAACAGATTCATTTCCATCCATCTTAATGCCTAGCAATTTAGTTTTCAGGAACAAAATGCGATTTGTGTTCCTAGTTTCATACAATGCTTTAAGCACTGTCCATGTTGCAGCAGAAGTTGTAGCTTCTCTAATATGTGGAATTATGTTATGTTTAACTAACATGTGCAATAGTACCTTTGCCTTATTTTCACGCTTCTCCCAGTCTTGGATCTGTGTTGTTGTCACACCTGCAGCCGCATCAAGTTTCAGTTCATTTCCCTTCACAATGTTCAAGACACCATAGCCCTCCATGAGCATCTGCATCTTGAATTTCCAATTAATGAAATTTGATCCATCTAACTTGTTGGCTTCGTTGAGGTAGGTCTCCACCAGACGATTTTCCATCTCTACTAATGGATCCTTGTATCACCAAGAATGTCAAACTTTCTTCAAGTGTTGAGCAGTCTGTTACTCTACCTTTGAATACCACCGATCCATCTCAATCTTGAATCTCAACTTTCTTAAAGGAAATATAAGAAACCCTTAAAAACACTTTATATATTAAAAGTAATATCAATTTCTTAAAAAAGATTTATGATCCCTAAGTTACAACTCCACCTTAAGTCATAACTCCACCTTTTTCTTTATCCTTTCATAACTCCACTCTTATGAAACTATCATAAAGTTACTTTAATAAACTTTATAACTCCACCTCACTATTAAAAAAAAAATGATTTAAGTAGTGGCACCAATTTTAAATGCCCCACATGCAAATCTTCACGATTTAATAACTCCACATGAAAATGCAAATCGTATGCAAACTAAACCTTCACTATTAAAAAAATAAACTCATGCATTAACTCTTCATGCAAATACTCATGCACATGCTTTCAAGGCTCCATTCAAACTCCACGCATGCATTCAAAATCCACTTTTCCAAACTCACAATTTGTTTGATACGCAGAAAAACTCACGAATTTGCTCACTCTTCCACTCGATTTCAACCTCACGCTATTTCACAAATGCAACAGATGCATTTGCACCAGATCTCAAAATCTCACGCATGCATGCATGATTGTCACCTCCACATTTGTCAACTCCACGGATCTGCTAACAGGTAACCCGACCCTTCAATTCAGTGCAACCAATACCATACACTGTCTACTAAAGCATACGGTCTGCTGAGATCACCCGTGGCCTCCTCTTCCATGCAAATCGAACCCACGCGGCTCTTCTTATCCAGCCTCTTCAAAGAAATTTCAGTAAATAGAGGAATGAACCAGATGGATTTGTTGACGCCCCTCCTCACAAGCTCGTGGATTTAGCAAATATCGCCCTCCTGACTCTTATAAACTGGTTGTCAGATTTCTCACGAATCCTATCCAACATTTCTCATGCTATCCACGCTCTCTCCCTGTGGCTCTGATACCAAGATAAAATATGTGAAACAAACAACACTGTGAGGCTATGATCACTTCTATATTATTCAATGAAGACAGATTACATCCTTATATAGGAAAAGACTCTACCGAGTCGGTTACATGCAAACGAAAGACAACTAGACTCTCAACTATGAACTGACTTTGAACATGCCTACAACTGACTCTCACAACTGAAGCTTATAACTGGTGCTTACAACTAGCACTTACTCCATTATTTCCAAGTATTACAAATATCACGAGAAGCCAGACTTTCGCAGGCTGTCCATGCCTTGAACTTTCGCAGTACATTTTTAACATTTCTTGACCCGAACGCCCAGATATCAAACTGTTTGTGCTAATTATAAGAGGAACTAGAAGTATGCAATTTATATCTATTGTCCTGAGATCTCAAGGTGCCCTGCAAATGAAAGTTCTATCCATGTCAAGCTAAGAGATCGTTCATATCCCGACCTTGCAGAGATAATCAAAGGCCATTATCAGTTACCTTTATGTTTTGGATAGTTCCAAGACAAAAAAAAACATGTACAATAAAAGTTCCAAAGACTGCATTTATTAAACATAATAAACTATTTATATTTATGTCTGCGAGAGAACCTATGGGATATGAAACTAATAATTAGCAAAATTTATATTGGCAGTGTTGTTATCTCTATCTCAAGAATGAGTCTACATACATTATACTTATTTTCATTGTTGTTTTAAAATATCCTGAATTAAACTATACATTTCTTTTTGTTTCCAAATTTAACAAGTTATATAAGTTATTTAAATCTTAGTGTTGAGTTGAGTATTTTTTTTTGCTTGTTCATGCATAGGACAATGTATCATTTCACGTTCCTCATTTTTTATGTCTACTTATCTACAAGTTAAGCATCCAAGTGTTTCTTTATTTATATTTTTCCACTTCCTACTAGGTGATACGAATTTACCTAAATTAACAAAGTAATTTTTTTTATGTATAAATAGTTTTTTATTTCTCCTTATTTGCAAAGTAAGGATCCATGTTCTTCTTTGTTTATATTTTTCCACCTCCTTCTGCTAAGCATCCACTTTCTTCTTTGTTTATATTTTTCCACCACCTTCTAGTAGCTGATAAGAATTTACCTAAATTAACAAAGTAAATGTTTTTATCCATAAAAAATTTTCAAACTCTCTTAATAAAACTATTTTTATATGTAAGTAAGTTGATCTAGTGTTGGTACACTCTCATTTCCTCATGAGATTCTTTCCACAACTTCTTTTGTAGCAAGTTATGAAATGCTAATTGTTCATCCAAAAAATATTATTTACATTGATAATATGTGCATATCTATATGTTTTATTTTGATAATATATGTAAAATTGGAATAATGTTCTACTTTCTAAAATCATTAAATGTGCATGTTTTTCTACCCTCATAAAGTAAAGGGTTTGTATTTTAATTCCTAGTTCCTCTAGGAATATCATTAACTTTTTCAACATTCTTATAAGATTATTTGGAGAGGCCCATAACCCAAATAGGTCATCCATACAAAATTATCGTTTTCACTTTAATTCTATGAAGAGTATATTCCTTAATTTCCAAATTCATAGCTAATTTTTTATACATTTATTCTACATAGAATAGAAGGCATTCATGCAAGAATTCTAGTTATAACAACAATCAAATTCAAGGTCTAGGTAATTTTAAGAAGGAACTAACTCCAAATTGTCACCATTAAATATGATGGTTAAATCCTTATCACAAGTACCTATTATCCTTACCTTTTTTCTTCTACATTAAATTTCATTTTATACTATCTTTGTTCTTTTCGAATAACACAACATCATTTTCATAAATCAACAACAACAAAGCATAACGAGGTATGTTCATTTCTCCTCCCATACTCATCATAATCCAATCTTTTATTTGATCTATGAATATGCCAAACAATGTTGGATAAAGGGGAATCCTTGCTTCACCCTAATATTAATACTAATTTTGACTTTCCTTCTTCTAATTTTATCATTTATTACTACCAAGAGCTCCATAATAAGTTTTCATATAAACGAAAAGTAACTTCTTTCTCGACAATCAAAACTCCTACTTCGTCCATTATTTCCCAAAGATTGATGTAAGGTAGTGTATGAAAGGATTTAACAAAATCAATAAAGAAAAGATAAATTCTATGACAACTCTAAGAGTTACTAAGTGCTCAATGGTTGGTCCTTGACATTGTTTTCTTATGCGCATTACCTCATTTTCCTCCCCAAAATGGTACCAAATAGCTTGGAAGGGAGGCTACTCACCATAATGGTTATGTAATTCTTGCGTATAAATTGTGGCAAGGGTGTATAAATAATACTTACTTGATATTTGTGTGTCAAACAATGAAAACATGGAAATAAGAACTAGAAACCCTAGTTCTACTATAAATATACCATTGTAATGCTTATAATGTTCATGGAATAAAATAGACAAATTATGTAAAGAGACCATAACATGAACTACAACTTTCAAATAATCAAAGAATGTTTCCATATCAAATAGATAGGCCAAAGATACACATGGGAAGAAGACTTTTTGAAGGTTTATGGGCTATAAACCCCCCCTCCTTGGAACGTGTCCTTGGCATCCCTTATGTGTGAGTGATCTCCTCCTCGATTTATGAGAAATGTACCTGGAAATGAAATTCACTATCAAGAGGAATATTTCCTCAAGATTTCTAGTGTGATTTCAGTAGCATATCCTTATTATAAATGGATGGATTATGGAAGGAGAAACCTCAAGCCTTTACTTATGGGGAAAATAGTGCTTAAACCCCCTTGACATGGTGTTCAAAAATTTTATTAAATATTAATTAAAGAATTCTAAAAATATCAATTAGGGTTCATAAATATCTAGATATAACTACTTTCGCCTTCTGGAAAATTTAGGTTGAAAATAATAAAAATTGGTTATTTGGTGGCTCATCGTGCAACTTTTGGGGGTATTATCTATGTTGGTATCAAATCTTTTAGGGGTAATATGTATTCTACCCCTTTTTGGTTAAAAATAGGATTAAACCAAACAACTTACAGGTGTCAAATGAAGGTGGAAAATGAGGTGAAATGGAGGTTAAACAAGGTAATAATGTTATATTTCGGTGAGACATGTGGAAATGTCACAAGTGTGTATTTTTTAGGTGATAATAGATTCCCCCCTAATGTGTGAGTTTAGGATAAAATTATATGAATGAAATGCATCATGTTTATTTTTCCAATCTCAATGAGGACCAATTAGGGAGAAGTGTAGAATTGTGGTGAAATATGCACAGAGAATCTAGCTAATAACGATTCGTACAAAACTTGCAAATTGAGAGGAGAGAAGAGATGAGAGAAAAGAATCAATAGAATTTTATTCACTATATGAATAAAGTTTTAAAATATACATGATATACTCTACATGACTAAGTGAATTCTCCATAGTAGTGACCTAGAGAGATCTAGAAACTCACTAACAAAAACTGAAGTAATATGCCACATATTCCTAATTAATTGATCCATTCAATCATCAATTAACTGAGTCACGTGTGGAAGTGAGAAAAGCACATGCAACTACTGGTGATAAAATTGAGTTTGTCATGTATGAGTGGCTCCCACTAGTCTCATTAAGTGTAATTGACTCTGAATTGAAGAGGATCACCTTATTTTGTAGGGGAATATTCTTAGAGAGAATATTGTCATGTAAGGAAGCATTCTCAACATTGGACTATCAACCTTAGGAAAATAGTTACCAACGTGAGCGTGTAATATCTCCAACACCACCCCGGAACACTACTAGGGTGTAAATGATGAATGGGTCCCGAAAACCAATGCCATGTTAGGTACCCATTGTATAATGCATCTAAGAATGAAAGACTAAAAAATAAAGGAAAGAGGGAAAATTGTTGGCATACTTATAGACAGACGGCAATGTGTGCATGTTTGTCATTGATGGAAAAGATAAGCATGATCAATAGTGCAACAATAATGGCATGGCAATGGAAAGATCAACAATGATCATTGGATCCCATTTAGAATTCCCAATGACCGTCAGATCTGAATTCATATAGGAGGAGCGCACAGTAGAAGAGAACATATCCCAGCGTCAGATATGAGCCTGAAGATCGATTGTCGTTGGATGTAGAAGAAGGATAACGATATTTACATGCAAGATGAATCGATCTTACAAAGTCCCGAAAGAAGGAGGACCATCCATATTCAAGGACACGTGGTGAGAGACTATAATTTCGTTGACTTGCACATTGGAGGAGTCAACAGAGTATGGTGTGGGAACTCGCGATATGTGATATCCTGAAATGATCTGGGCTGTCAGATAGAGGATTGATATGAAACCTTGGATCAAGGGTCATGGACCATTGGATGTAGACTACATGTGGTGAGAGGTCATATTTTTGTTGACTCGAAAGTCAAAGGAAGGAGGAGCTCTATCCTTTGAAATCATGAAATGAGAAACCACGATTCAATATGAGTCATTTATCAAGGGAAAGTGTGGAACATTGATCTGGATCCATTTTGGAGTTTCAACGATCATGACTTGGAGTGCTGAGGAGCTCTATCCTTTGAAATTGTGAAACATGAAACCATGATTCAATCTAATTCGTTGATCAAGGGAGAGTGTGGACCGTTGATCTGGATCCATTTCAAAGTTTTAGATACTAAGAGTTGGAGAAGTCAAGGAGACTCACAAAAAAATCGTGAAGCACCTTTTGGTGCAACCTGTGGTCACGTGAGGGGAATAATCTAGCAGTTCTAAGCTCCATTTCGGAGTTTTGGAGATCATGGCTTGGAGTGTTGAGACCCTTCATCACAGGAATGTCGAAATGAGAAATCATGAAATTCAAATTATGTTTAGCACTTGGTCACAACCAGTGGGCATATGAGATAAACGTGAAATCATACAGAATTAATCCAACGGTGCTGATTAATTGAGAATATAATCAAAGGGATATTGTTTCACTTCACAGTTAATTGATCAGTTATGATTCAATTAGCAGAACTGAATCATAGTTCTTGGACGTTTGGTGATTTAGTTGCTGATGTGTTTTCTTAGAGATTCAAGGTGTAACTGAAGAGGTGGTATAGAACAAAAACTGAAACACAATGACTTATGGAAGTTGGTTGTTCTGAGTGAAAAAATGAATTGAACTGTAAGAAGGGTAAAAAAATATTACAGTATGCATAACATGAGATCAAACCCAGAGATATGTAACTTATGCTGATCAAAATAGTTTGAAGCATAGCAGAATTGAAAAATAGATAGAAGTAGAGCAGAATTGCAGAACAGATAGAAGTAGAGAAGAATTGCAGAACATAGTAGAAGTGGTAAGAATTTAAACACCTATATTGTTGGTTATTCATTCATTTATTTATAATCAGGGAGGTAGGGTGGTGTTAGGGAGGAATGTAGTCCTCTGTTATTCAATTTGGTGCTTGAATACTAGAAGTTGAAGCTTTCATCTAGTTGTGACTAGAAAATAGGGTGGAATGGTGGTTCTAGGGAAAACACGGAGTTTTATGTATGCAAGTTGGTGCTTGTATAAGTGGAAGTAGGTTCTTCCATTCAGTTGGTGATGGATCACTTAGGGAGTTGGTGCTTCCTTCTAGTGGGTGCTAGAGAAACAAGAGAGTTTGTGCTCTCAACAAGTTGGAGCTTGTAAAACATAGGTAGTATCCTCACATTGAGTTGGTGCTCAAAGATAGATGATGTAGAGAGTTAAAAAGACTGCCTATCATTCGAAGAAGAAGAGGTTTTCTCCCTTTATGGGTTTCCTCATGAAAAATTTGTCTCTGTGTATATCTTATGTGTGACTGATGTTCATTATTTGTGTTGTTCATATCTTGTATAATATTGATGGTCACTTGAAAGAGATTAAAAATTATTTGAATAGTCATACATTGTTTAAAAATAGTAACAACTGATTCACCCCCCCCCCTCCTCAGTTGTATTAGTAATTTCAACAATTGGTATCATAGCGGGTTCCTTTTACTTAAAGGTAGATCTATAAGCTTAAACATGACAAGTCATGAAGGGAATTTATCCAGTAAGCCTCCTCTCTTTGATGGAACAAATTTTTCCTTCTAGAAGGTTAGAATGAGAACTTACCTAATGGCCTTAGGTGATGATGTCTGGGATGTAGTAGAGACTGGATACATAAACCTGTTGTGCTAGCTTCCAAGGATGATAAGTTAGAATTTATCTTTAATGCTAAGGGAATGAATTCTATCTTGAATGGACTTGAAGAAGCTGAGTTTGTAAAGGTGATGCATCTTCAAACTGCCAAAGAAATGTGGGATAAACTTATTAACAATTATGAAGGAAATGAGAAAGTAAAAGATGTTAAAATTTAAACATATAGATTGAAGTTTGAAGAACTAAAGGTGAATGAAGATGAAACAATCAACAAGTATTTTTTAAGAGTTGAAGAACTTATGAATGCCATGAAGGGTCTTGGTGAGAAAATTGAAGAATCATTTTTAGTTCAAAATATTTTAAGATCTCTACTTGATAAATTTAATCCAAAAGTCTCTGCAATAGAAGAACTAAAGAAATCAACCTTCTCAAAGAACACAATCTTTTTCCAGGTACAAAGGATTTTTCTATAGATATTGTTTTTTCTGTTATAACTTTGGTCACAAAGCTATAACTTGTTCTTTAATATGTAGATATGAGCAAAGAAGTTATTCAAGGAGTAGTTATCTGCCACAAAAAAGATTTAGACAACCAAGCAACAAACAACCACAGACTATAAATCATATGATGGTTGGCACAAGGATGCAGGTGAAACATAACAACAATTATGAGCATAACAATCGTTATGATCTACTATTCAGTGAACCAGAATGTTATAACTGTCATAATTATGGACATAAAGCTACAGATTGTCGCTTAAAGAACTATAAGCCAGATCTGAATCGTGTTGCTGAAATTTCAAGGTTTGGAAGAAGAAAGAAGATGACCAGTGAAGATTAGTGGTTTCATCCCAAAGACAAAAGAATCCATGGTATATTGATAGTGGATGTTCCAAACATATGACTAGAGACAAAAGTAAGTTTCTAACTCTAAGTGAAAACAAATTAGGGAATGTAACTTTTGGAAATTATGCGCCAGAAAAAATAAAAGGTAAAGGAATGGTAAGCTTGAGTAATGGCAAAGGAAAATCTCAAGATGTGTTATTTGTAGATGGTTTGAAACATTATCTACTAAGTGTTAGTCAAGTTTGTGATAGATGATGTGAAGTTTTTTTTACTTCTAAAGATTGTAAAATAAAGTTTGTGAATTCAGGACAACTGGTTGCAAAAGGGATAAGAACAAAAAACAATGTCTATGTGTTAAAATAAGAAAAAGAAGAATGTCACTTAAGAAAGTATGATGAAAGTTGGATATGGAATAGGAGACTTGGACACATAAATTTTGATCATATAATCAAGCTTAGAAACAATGGGGCAGTAAAATATCTTCCAAAGATATCAAAGCCATATGACTCTGTTTGTAAACCTTGCCAGATAGGAAAGCTTACTCGGACACAGTTCAAATCTAAAAAATTTCCTTCAATAGAAAAACCTCTCCAGTTAGTACATATGGATTTATGTGGACCATCAAGAAAAGAAGGTACAGGAAAATAAAACTAATTATTCTAGACTAATGTAGGTTTCCTTTTTTAAGGAAAAATCTGAAGCATTTGAAAAATTCAAAGTTTTTAAGGCTCTGACTGAGAATCAAACAGGAGAACAATTGAAGGAAGTAAGTTTTGATAGATGAGGAGAGTTTAGTTCATGGACCTTCAAAGAGTTCTATGATAAACATGGAATCAAACGTGAATACATTATTCTAAGAACTCCACAACAAAATGGAGTAGTATAGAGGCATAATAGATCAGTTCAGCAGATGGCAAGATCAATGATGAATGAAAGGAATATTTCTCAGACATATTGGGTGGAAGAAATCCATACAAATGTTCATATTCTTAACAAAGCTCATCTCAGGGCACACAGTGACAAGACTCCTTATGAACTATGGTTTGGAAGACCTGCTTCAATCAAGTATTTTAAAGTCTTTGGGAGTAAATGTTATATTAAGAATAATGATGAAAATATTGGTAAATATGATGACAAAGCTGATGAAGGTATCTTATTAGGTTATCCTACAAACAATAAAGGGTACACATGCTACAATAAGAGGCTTCATAAATTGGTTGATTGTATCAACATAAAAGTTGATGAAGAAATCTCGGTCATAAATGTAAGCAGTGTTGAACCAAGCAAAGAAGATATATTTGAAGATGAAGATGAACAGGTCCAAGGATTAGAAAGGGAAGAATCTAAATCAGATGAAGATATGAATACTTAGGCTGACACAAATTAGCAGAAAGAAACAAAACCACCTCTCAGAATTGTTAGAAAGAATCATCCTGAAAATTAGATAATTGGAGATATAAATAAAGGAGTTCAGACAAGAAGGAAATTAGTTAAAGACAGAGAAAAATATCAGATTGTTTTTCTATCTATCATTGAACCTAAAAAATTTTATGAAGCCAACAACCATGATGATTGGATTAGAGCTATGAATGAAGAGCTTGATCAAATTGAAAAGAACAACACTTGGGAGCTTGTTCCTAGACCTGAAGATAAGAATGTAATAAGTTCCAAATGGGTGTTCAAGACTAAAATGAATGAAAAATGACAAGTTCTTATAAATAAATCCATATTGGTATGTAAAGGGTATGCACAAGTTGAAGGTCAGGATTTTGATGAAACCTTTGCACCAGTGGCAAGATTGGAAGCCATCAGAATGTTTCTTGCATATTCATGTCATAAGAACTTTAAAGTGCATCAGATGGATGTTAAGTCAGTATTTCTTAATGCAGATCTAGAGTAAGAAGTATATATGGAGCAACCTGAAGGATTATCATTGACAAATAATCCTGATTATGTCTTCAAGCTGAATAAGTATTTATACAGACTGAAACAAGCACCACGAGCTTGGTACTATAGACTGGACAAATTTTTACAAGATAAAGGGTTGAAAAAAGGTATTGTTCACAACAATCTCTACATCAAGTCTGAAGGTGATAATTTACTAGTTGTTTTGGTCTATGTAGATGATATTATTTTTGGTTGTACTAATGAATCATTTGTCCAGTGGTTTGCTAACTCTATGCAAACAGAGTTTGAGATGCCCATCATAGGATAACTGTCATACTTTCTTCGTTTACAAGTAAAAAATATTTCTGTAGGAATATTTATCTCTAAAGAAAAATATTTGAAAGAGATGTTGAAGAAATTTCAGATGGAAGATTCTTCTCCTTTTAGTACACCTATGGTGGTTGGTTGCAAGCTCAGTAAATATGACATTTCATCTGATGTTGATCAAAGAACATATCGATCAATGATAGGAAGTCTTATGTACATCACAACATCTCATCCTGATATAATGCAAGTTGTTGGATTGGTAGGTCATTATCATTCTTCTCCTAAACAAATTCATTTAGTAGCTGTAACCAAGATATTCAAGTACTTGAAGGGCACAATGACTTATGGTCTATGGTATCCTAGAAATCCAAACTTTCAGTTAACTACTTATTCAGATGTTGATTGGATAAACTGTTTGTATGAGAGAAATAACACTAGTGGAGGAGCATTCTTCCTGGGTAACTCGTTAGTAGCATGGCTTAGTAAGAAGTATGGATGCATATCCTGATCAGCTACAGAGGCAGAATACATTGTTGTTGCTACTTGTTTCACACAAATTTTATGGATGATACAAACTCTTGCAGATTTGAAGGTAACTTATATTGATTCCATTCCACTTCACTGTGATAACACCAATGCCATTAGTCTCTCTAAGAATCCTGTACTTCATTCAAATTCAAAGCATATACCAATAAAATATCATTTTCTCAGAGAGAAGGTTACAAAAAAAATTGTCCAGGTGAATTATATTCCTTCCACAGAACAGACAGTTGATATCTTTACTAAACCATTAGAAGAAACACCTTTTGCATATCTTCATCATAATTTGGAGGTTATATCTTATTTTGTCTATTCTTTTCACCTTGTCAGGGAGTATGTGATTATCACATATCTGATACCTTCGATATGTATTGCAACAGTTCAGGGGGAGCATGTTCTTTCTTTGACATTGATGTCACAGGGGGAGAAAAAGTGTGGTAAGCAGTATGGTAAGGATGCTACAATGGTTTGTTTGGTTGCATGTTCAATAGACAGAGTAGCAGTCCAGGCAGAGAGTGCAGTTATTTAGGTTCAAGGTTGCCATCAATGCCAAAGGGGGAGATTGTTGGCATACTTACAAACAGAAGGGAACGTGTGCATGTTTGTCATTGATGGTGAATATAAGCACGATCAACAATGCAGTGATAATGGCATGGAAATGGAAAGATAAATAGTGAAGAGAAATAGTGATCATTAGATCCCATTTAGAATTCCCAAAGAGCGTCATATCTGAATTTAGATAGGAGGAGCATGAAATATAAGAGAACACATATCGGGCGTCAGATTTGAGCCTGAATACTGACTGTCATTGGATCCAAAAGAAGGAGAAAAATCTTTACGTGCAATATGAAGTGGGCTTACAAACTCTTTAAAGCAGGAGGATTGTCCATCTTCAAGAAGGACACATGGCGAGCGACTAGAATTTCATTGACTTGCACATTGGAGGAGTCAATGGAGCATGGTGTGGGAACTCGTGATATGCGGTATCCCGAAATGATCTAGGTTGTTGGATCAAGGATTGATATGAACCCTTGGATTGAGGGTCGTGGACCATTGGATGTAGACTACACATGGCGAGAGGTCATATTTTATTTGACTCAAAAGTAAAAGGAAGGAGGAGCTCTATCCTTTGAAATCATTAAATGTGAAACCATGATTCAATATGAGTTGTTGATCAAGGGAAAGCATGGACCATTGATCTGGCTCCATTTCAGAGTTTCGATGATCGCGACTTAGAGTGTCGAGGAGCTCTGTCCTTTGAAATCGCAAAACACAAAACCACGATTCAATCCGAGTCATTGATCAAGGGAGAGCATGGACCATTCATCTGGAACCATTTCAGAGTTTCGGATACCGGGAGTTGGAGGAGTTAAGGAGACTCACAACAAAATCGTGAAGCTCCTTTTGGTGCAACCTGTGGTCACCGCTGGTGGTCACATGAAGGGAAGAAGCTAGCGGTGCTAAGCTCCATTTCAGAGTTTCGGTGATCACGACTTGGAGTGTCGAGACCCTTCATCACAGGAATGCTGAAATGCGAAATCACAAAATTCAAATTCTGTTTAGCGCTTGGTCACAACCAGTGGACATATGAGATAAATAAGGAATCATGTGGAATTAATCCAATGGTGTTGATTAATTTGGAATATGATCGAAGGGATATTATTGCACTTCACAGTTAATTGATCAGTTACAATTTAGTTAGCGGAACTGAATCATAGTTCTTGGATGTTTGATGATTCAATTGTTGATGCATTTTATTGGAGATTGAAGGTGTAACTGAAGAGGTGGTATAGAACAAAAAATGAAACACAATGACTTATGGAGGCTGGTTGTTCTAAGTAAAAAAAGGAATTGAACTGTAAGAAGGGTAAAAAAAAATTACAGTATGCATAACATAAGATCAAACTCAGAGATATGTAACTTATGCTGATCAGAACAGTTTGAAGTAGAGAAGAATTGCAGAATAGATAGAAGAAGAGAAGAATAGTAGAATATATAGAAGCAAAGAATAATTGTAGAACATAGTAGAAGTGGTAAGAATTGAAACACCTATATTGTTGGTTATTCATTCATTTATTTATAATCTGGGAGGTAGGGTGTTTCTAGGGAGGACCATAGTCCTCTCTTATTCAAGTTGGTGCTTGAATACTGGAAGTTGAAGATTTCATCTAGTTGTGACTAGAAAATAGTCTGGAAGCATGGTGCTAGGGAAAACACATAGTTTTTTGTATACAAGTTGGTGCTTGTATAAGTGGAAGTAGGTGCTTCCATCTAGTTGGTGCTAGATCACTCAGGGAGTTGGTGCTTCCTTCTAGTGGATGCTAGAGAAACTAGAGAGTTGGTGCTCTCAACAAGTTGGAGCTTGTAAAACAGAGGTAGTAGCCTCATATTGAGTTGGTGCTCAAAGATCGATGATGTACAAAATTTAAAAGACTGCCTATCATTCGAAGAAGAAAAGGTTTTCTCCCTTTATGGGTTTCCTTTTGAAAAATATGTCTCTATGTATATCTTATGTGTGACTGATGATCATTATTTATGTTGTTCATATCTTGTATAATATTGATGGTCACTTGAAAGAGATTAAAAATTATTTGAATAGTCATACACTGTTTAAGAACAGTAAAAATTGTTTCACCCCCCCCCCCTCTCATCTATCTTAGTAATTTCAACAAAAAACTCATGGGAAACCCCCCCCCTCAAATTACAATGTATCAAAAAATATGAAGAAGGAAGAAAAGAAATTGTTAAGCAATTGTTTCCTTCACTCCAAGATGATCGCACAGGAAGTGGAAGTTCTGCTGAGTAAATGTCTTGGTGAAAATGTTTGTAGTGTGATTGTCAAATGGACAGTACTATGAATCAATGATCATTTCATGTACCATATCTCCCATATAATGGATATGTATCTCGATGTGTTTGTTCCATCTTCGTTGCACTGGGTGTTTGCAAAACTTGAGAGTACTATGATTATCGCACCAAATGATAGTCAAATGATGAAATTGGATGCCAAGGTTGGTGAGAAAGTTTTGTAATAAAAATTCTTGAATATTGACATTGACCACTCCTCTGTACTCCTCGGGAATAAAGAATATTGTGAATATTTCATGCAAGAGGTTGAACAGATAAAGCCAAAAGAGAAGCCATCAGAGGATCAAACATTTTATTTTGAAGAGTCTTCTACACAAGTATTTGCAAACAATAGTATTCCATTAATTCAAGATGATGTGTACTCCATTTAAGATTTTTTTTCTGAATTTCATGTGGAATATATATGGAATGCATATCAAGGGTCACATGCAGACACCTTTCCATGCACAATGTATGCATCTTAAGAGACAAAAAAAGATCCGCAAACATTAGACTCAATTCTATTATTTTATGAGAAAAAATTGCAAAAACAAATTGAATATTTGAATTCCTCTTAGAAAAACATCCAATTTCAAAACAAATCGTCTGAAACAGAGTCCAAGAAGTGAATTTATGATCATTTTAAAATCAACAAAATTCCAGCGTTTTTCCAAAAACGATCACATAGTTTTCAAAGTTTCATCCAAACCTTATTTGGATCTTCTTCATTACAAGAAGAGAAAGTGGATATGTGTGGACATATCAATGGTGCATTTACTACATCATATCCGTGAAGACATCTACGTATTCAACAAAATATTCAATGAACACAAACTTGCACAATTGCGAGGTCTTCTTGGAGTGAAGGACAAGGTTGCTTAGCAACTTTTGTAAGGTAGCTAGAGAGGTAGGGCCCATAGTGATAATAGTGGAGGTCATTCAATTTAAGGTGGACTAGGTCCACTATATTAATAAATAAGGCCCATGATGGTAGTTAGATATAATAAATGGGTAATTATATATAATAAATGTAAGAGGACTTATTAGAAGGTGCTAGTTCTAGAAGATTCCTCCTCTATAATGTTCTTAGGTGATGGTAGCACTATATAAATGGGTTCAAGAAATGTAATGATACATGAAGAGAATTATTGTACTAGAGAGGTATCTCAGTAAGATAATGCCTCCTTGAAGAGGGAAGTTAACAGGACAGGATCCCTTCCATAATAGGATCCATTGTATGGTGTTTCCCTACCTTAAGGGTTTGATAGTAATACATGAGATTTTGGTTAAGAACCAAATACCTGAATACAAAATATCACAATAGATCTAAATATATCTGAATACAATCACCACACACGATATATGAAACCATATAGAAACCCACAACTTTATTATAGAAAACCTTGAGGTAGGGCAACACCATGCAATGGATCCTATTATGGAGGGGATCCTCTCCTGTTCACTTGCCTCTTCGAGGGGGCATCCTCCTATTGAGCTACCATTCCAAATACAATAATTATCTTCATATATCATTACATTGCTTGAACCCCTTTATACAATGCTACCATCACCTAAGAACATTCTAGAGGAGGAATCTTCTAGAAGTAGAACCTTCTAAGAAGTCCTCTTACATTTATTATATCTAATTACCCATTTATTATATCTAACTA
>JZKD02S0180263.1:473175-490584 GCA_000966675.3 Picea glauca
GTGATAAAACTCTTACCTGCATGACTGCCATTAAAATTTATACTACCTGAATATCTGATAGCAGTAGAAGCTTTCATGCTTCTTTTATCAGACTTATAACCAACTCTTCAGCTCTTTGTTTCTTTCTTCATTGTGCAACAACATTACCAACAACACTTGCAACTTGCAAGCATTCTTTCTTCTAGCTGTCCAAACGAGCCAAAACGTACTTGCTACTATCAATTGCAACAACTTCTTTCTCCCTTTACCACTTTTTCTTGTGGATCCCAGAAGCATTCAATTCTTCCAGGATTCCTGAATCTTCTTATGCTCTCCCCTGTAATCATTGTGCATGATTATTCATGCCCTAAGTACCTTCAATGAAGTTTCCCTACCCCAACGGGGTCTGCTGACCTCCCAGTCAATGGGCCTTCCTCTCTTTGAGTTGGAGCACCTCTTCGGGTTCCTACTAGAACCTCCACGCAACAAAACCACAAGCCTTGCATGAAAACTCTCTTGCGAGAACTAGCGGTGTCACAAGTTTCTCCCACATGGCCACCAGCTATGACCACACGCCTATCCAGAAGGCGTTTCAGGACTTCACGTACCGGGTGTTTAGATATGAGTCACCATCGACTCTCTCTATCCCAGAAATCAGAAACAAGAATCTAGCGCGTGCTAGCTCTTCCTTTAACTTCCACTAGCGTGACCTTTAGCTATGACCTAGGGCCCCAACTTCTGATCGCTATGGGACTTTACCCTTTGCGAACTTCGAGGACTAGCTCTCCTCCTTTTTCCCAAGGTCCGAACTCTCGAACCCCATTTGCCTCAAATCAAGGTCCACAGCTTTCCGGATTTGACGGTCCAAATCAATTCCAAGCGAATCAACAATTTGCGTTTCGGGGTTTGGAAAAATAGTTTTCCCTCTTTTCTTTTAATCTCTAGTTTTATGAAATCCACTTGAGTCATATATAACGACTCAAAGCTCCTCATAATCCACCGGCCTGGATCCTTTTTCGTGAATCCAGACTTCACGGTTCACGAATTAGAAAACAATTCTCTTCCCTTTTTAACTTCCGTCTTCGTAGAATTCCAGTGCGTCAGATCAACGACTGACACTCACCTTGAATCAATGGTCTAGATCTCTCCTCGTGAATCGAAAGTTTGTGTTTTGGAATTTTCGAGAACAATTCCTCTGTTTTTCCAAACTTTGGATTTTCCAATTTCCCGATGAAAGAAATCAACGGTTCGATCTTCCTTGAGATCGACGGTTCAATACCTTTCTTGTGTTTTCGAGTACTGAACGACTCTTAGCGTTATCCTCCTCGCAGTTGGATGGATCCGACGGTTCACGGGTTTTCGGCACTTCTTCCTGGAAGCGCTCCACCGTACGATTCAACCCTTGTTAATCTCTTTCGCGATTCGGGACTTGGAGTGACGAGGAATTTGGCTTGCGCTCCAAGTTCATGATCCCTAAATTTACGGAATGATCCAATGGTTCAAACCAACCATGATCAACGACCCACTGTATTCTGGATCCTAGAATGGCAAGTTTCTCCATCCACTAACCACCTTCCAACTTCTGGCTATCTTACAGTCCCCCGCGATTTCGCGAGTTCTCCACGAAGAATTCTGACCGTTCGTTCAAATTCTCAATGACTTCTTTCCAAATATTTGGGTGTCAACTCTTCTGGAATTGACCTTCTTCCTAACTTGAAGGATCTCGAATAACTCGACAGTGTTTTCCTTTCCAAGCTTTGGTTAATGAAATTTTAACTTGACCTTGTTGCACACTTGCGCTCGGTCATGCGAACTTTCACTGTTCCTCTCTGAGATTTTAACTGACTCAGTCTCAAAGGGACTTGAACCTTCTGTGTTTTTCTGAAAGACTTTCTGGTGCCCATATGCACCTTCTACGCTCGTCTCCTGGAATCTTTCGAACTTAAAACAAGTTCCCTCTATAAGCACTCCTTACGCTAGATATGCACACTCTACTAACTAAATCTCTACGCTATCTCTTCTGAGCTTTGTTTTCTGAACTGGAAGCATTATGTGTCTCTTCCATTTTATTGCACCTTGTGGCAATTCCAAAACAGTTCTGGCACTCATCAACCTTCTGCAATACAATGCGCAGACAACTAGAATTTGTCAAGCCTTCGTTTTCTTGACAATTCGTCATATTTCATAACCATCGATGTTTAATAAATTTTTCAATTTCACAAATTTTTCTGAGCTCTGCTCGGCTCTGTACTTTTCGGGTTTTTTTTTTCAAAATTTTAGTTTTCGGGACTTTCGAGTTTTCGGTACCCGGGACTTTGGGTTTTCGGCACCCGGGAGTTCATTATGAAGTGACTCCCCACCTCTTGTCATTTCAATTGCTGAATTCTGAAATTTCGATTTACTTTACCCTTCGGGCCCACATCGCACAGTGGTCACCAACAACCAAGGTGGCACATGGCACGTTCATGAGGGTCCACGTTGCTTTCAATGATGTCATTGGGTTCCACCTTTCTCGCTTCTCTTCTCGTCCCCACTGGCACGTGGTACCGCTCCACGTGTCCATGTTCATTCCTAGAAAAATCTGATGGTCAGATCTTGCTCAGATCTACGGCGCAGATCCTTTCGAGGTTTTGAGCTTCCAAATGCTGATGCGCTCTAACTCCCGTTAGCCCTCCAGCTAGACTCGGGGCTCACATGACCTCCCCTTATATGACCACAGTCATACCTCCTATCGGAGTTTCGGACTTCCCAATGTCCAATTGCACATGTCCTCAGGATTCGCGATTCTCCGAATCCCAACGCATCCTTCACACGTTAGCCCTCCTGGCTTAGCTCCTGGTCCATGTGACCTCTACCCCGTGACTGTAAACCTCTCGTCAGGGTTTCGGGGTTCGGAGTTTCACAATGTATGGACTTCTTGTCCCCGCGATTCTCGATTCTCCGAATCCTGATTTTTCAATGGATGACTCTTCTATCGGGACTTTCCCCGATTGCCTGGATTACTGCCACACATCCACAATGAATGGACGATCCCGATTCAATCTCGGGACTTCGGGACTTTTGATTCCCCGATGACAAAACCCTTTGTCAACTCAAAACCCCGGTAGCCTGTATACCGACGGGTCTCTCTATCTCCGCCACGTGTCCCAATTGTTGGATGGCTCGGATCAAATCTCGGGACTTCGCCCGGTGCAAGATCAAAAAAATCTCACCTACGTGAGTCTAAGTGTCCAAATCTCTGAATTGGGCGATCACGCGACACGCGTCCTTCCTTAAATGGATGGCTTATATTCTCTCTCGCTATTTTAGAGCTTTCTCCCCTAAATACTAAGGTTTAACCTTCGGGCATATCCCGACATATCCAATGACTGTCGGGTTTTCTGACTGAGATCTGATGGCTCAGACCGTTCCTAACCAAATCTGGATTCTGCGTATCACGATTTTCCAATCCCCTGTGAAATATCCAAAGGCTTTAATCCTTGTGCACATTCTCCAGATCTGACGGTTACAAGGGTTCGCCTTCCCTCCCGAACAGATCCTATGGTTCTAACACCCTTAGTGTAGAGACCTATCTCTCCATGGCCATAGACCACACCAGCTGCGGTTTCATTGCACCGCTATACCTCCTGAGCTTAATAAAAACTCATCAAGTGTCTCCTTGACGCTTCAGAGCAAACCAGGGTCTGAAATTGGCCTTCTAGACCCAATTTTCCTTTGCATTCTCAGTCCAAAGACCGCTCCACTGGCCCATCTAGGCTCAGTGTCGAAACCTTGGCTCTGATACCAATTTGTAGTGTACCTTTTTGCTTACCAAGGCTTTTAACGCACTATGTAACAATATGTACACACATTTCACCTAACACATACAATCCAGTATATACTCCACATGCATTTAACACAAGTAAACACATTCTACACAGAGTATTCATATGAATTATTTCCATAATTAACAATCAATAGCACTTCATACTAATTCATATACACAGCAGAAAACATGATAATATATACAGCACAGTCATGCCAAAATGTGATAAGAACATAGTTAGATACTTATCTTGTAACAGTGGTGAAATCCACCAACCAAGTGCAGGCCTTCCACGAACCTCCCAGCCTTAGACCACGCTGCTCATCATCTCAACAGTGGGTCACCCCCGAGCTGGGACTGAGCTCCACCCCAAGGCAAGGAATCCTAGGCTAGGCTGAGGTTACAGGGAAAACTGCACAGAAATATCTGGAAGGATTCTTCCCAAAGATGCCATCTTATGCCCACTACTACTAGACTCTCATTCCCCACATGCCTGTTCCACCCGGGAGTATACACCTTCACATGCACAGTCCATCGGTTCTAACCTCCCTCTCTGGGTCTCGGCAACAGGATGTATCAGGAAGTCTCAGAGCCCGTAGCTGGTGTTGGAGACTCTCTGGAAGAAACCACTTCCCAGCAAACTCTTTCACCTAGAAAGAGTTGCTCGCAGGCCTGACAACCTGCCTCTTCCAACATCAACCACCTCCCTCAGCTAGAGAGGGGTCATACACAAGATCAACAATGGCTTACTCTGGCCAATATGCCACGTGCAGACCAACACTGCGTGACCACCACAGTCAACCGGAAATACAGACTCGGACTTCTCACACAAGCTCAACAATGGTGGCAAGGTTTCACGGTGTTGATTATGGGAACGCATGACAACAATCCACGCAAGGAATTACACAGACTTCCTGGTTCTGAATGGGTAAGGAGTGAACTGTCTTTTCAAACGAACGAAATATTCTCGACTCTCATAATAGAGGGTGTACACGGATTTCGCAGAACAAACATAGGCTTTTTTCCCCAACTGGTTCAACAATCTCTGGTTGGTTTCACAATCACAGCTTCAAGACAGGGAATGCACGCACAATCTCGCTCATCTTTTCCCCGAACAAACAAAGAATCTTCCCCGAAATCAACACAGGCTTCTCATTCCAGGAGTGCACACATCGTTTTTCTCAGGGCTTGACATAGACATTTCCGTCACAGGGTTGCATGAAGGTCCTCTACAGGAGTCAGGTTGGTCCTGCTGCTCAAAGATCCGTACCTTCAGACAGTCCGGTGGAGTGGGAAAAAATGGCCCCTCTCACGGCTCACTCTCGTTGTTTTATTCGCATGCACCAGGGTTGACATTTTTCACCCATGGAACTACATGCGTTCCACCAGCATGCATTCCTCCCACCACTTGGGAAATCACGTGTCCTTCCAAAAGGACTTAGGATAAAAACATAATATGCTCATGACTTTTTGGAAATAATATTAAAATATTATTCCAGGCCTCAACCCCCACTAGGCTCAACCCTCAACCTCTTTCCCACCTTCCAGCCCCTAGTTCCTTTCCCACTCTGTGGACGCTTAGTCCCCCTTCACTCATTCATCATGGTCGGTCTGCACCTGGCGGTGTTTATATTTTATTTTGTTATTATGCATACATACAAGTACAACAACAGGCTCCTGGCCCTCAAACACTTAGGATTCCTGGCCTAACAAACACATAATCCTTCCAGCTTTATACAAAACTTGGCTCACCAGCCTATAGAACACAGTTATAATTCATTGCATATATCATGATCTGTAACGGGGCTCGGCCTTGGGGACACTACACCGTGGTTTTGAAAAGGGAAGATCTCAACCATCATTTCAAACAGTACTTTCAATCTCGGGAGATTGATGGCCACGTAGAATTGCAGGGATTGGAGGTGCGCTAACTTTAAAAATTTGAGGGCGGCCCACAATCCAAACCCTAGTTTTGGAGAAATGACATGTGGAAGCTCGAGGATAATTGCAGGCCAAAATGTACTTTGGTTTCAAACTGCCTTTGATCGTGCCCACAACTTTTTTTTTGCATGAGGCGATCACCCAATGTCACATCCGAGTAGGGGCCAAGAGAAAAGGGGATAATGCCAACTCTGAGACATTGTTGAATCACAAAGGAGAAGGTCAGGAGTATCATAAGACCTACACCAGAAGCCGGAAGGGTTTTTGTTTGATTAATAAGTGAGACTATCAAGGTCTCTAAGTATTGTTTGACTTATAGAATCAGAGAACCTTGAACATAGGTTCGGGCTAAGTTCCATACTTCCCAAATTAGGAATCGTAGAGGGAAAGGATCTGTTCCTGTAAGGAGGACAATTTTCTTTTATTTTCACCCCATCGTGGGTGTGTTACAAATTTGTATCAGAGCATGGTTACAACACTTGACCTACTTGGGCTCATGGAAAATTCGCTTGAAAACTCTATTTGGAGTACTTTTAAAAGAGTGACTCTCTACCTTACCTCTTTCTTAAAAGTCTAGTTAAAAAATTTATTAAAGAAAAGAATGAAACTTTCTACTATGTGTGTGCATTAAGAAATTGAACCGTGTATTCTTCATGAACTAATAGAGTGTTAACTAACAATGAATTTTTTTGTCAACACTCGAGCAGTCAGTAAATCACGAGAAAAATTCAAGAATAAAGGATGGTGACAAGTCATGAAGTGAGGGATGGCTCCCACAATAGAGATGAAGAATTTGATGAATTGGGGGCGGTGGAAACCCCTCCAGATCTGGTTGAAACTGTAAGGATCCTCAGGGTCAAATTACAAAGTTTCAAGGCTAACAACGAGAGATTGATAAAGGAGCAATAAAAACAAAAAGAAATTAACGCAGTCTTGCTGCAGATCTTGTCCAACATACATATGCAACTACAACATGAACCTGCAACCAGTCATGTGGACCAATGACATAAGAAGAGAAGTCAAATTCCACCTGATATACGAAAACATGAATCCATAAGTGACCACACTGGGAGAAGCACCTCGAAGAAGGCCCAACTTGGAGGCATGGGACACTCTTTGGTAGAGTCCTCTGGAAAGGAAGCTGGAAAATCTGAAGGATCTTGTAGTAACGGAGCAAGATCACCTTCTCAAAGGAAAGGAAGGAATCAAAAGTGTTCCAAAAATCACGATCCTGAAGAATTCAAGAAATCCAAACCACCCTCTTTTGATGGAGATATTAGGAAGGGATAAGAGGCTAAAGTGTGGCTTCTTAGTTTAAAGAAATACTTCAGAGTCCATGACTACTCTGAAAACTTGAAGGTTCGAATAACCATATTTAACCTGACTGGAAAGGCTTCCATTTGGTGGGAAAACCTTAGGAATGTGAAAGGATTCTATGAGAAGGAATTTTTATGGAAACAGTTTGAGAAATACTTCAGGAAGCAGTATTAGGCAGAGAGATACATGGATGGGAAGACTATGGAATTCTATGAACTTAGGCTAGGGCAGCTCACCATAGATGATTTTGTCAATAAATTCCTTGAACTACTGAGGTATGTACCCTACATAAAATATGAAAAAGTAAAAATGCAATGGTTCATTAGTGGGTTACCTCAGACCTACTGGGACAGGATTGAGTTCGATGAACCAAATACCTTAGAAGAAACTATTCAGAAGGTGAGGTATTGTTATGAACAGTTTGGGAGTAAGACAAAACCTCATGAGGATTGGAAGAAGAGGAGTAGTTTGGGATTCTAGAATAAAGGGTTTAAATCCTCAAGATTTAAGAACTATGGAAAATATTCTAGAAGGATGCTTCCTACTAGAAGTGTATATCAACAAAATTTCCCCTCTCAAAGTGGAAATAAACCTTTTAAGATAGTCTCAGAAAATACTGATAACCTAAAGAAGGAACCCTTAAAATGTTGGGGTTGTGGAAAAGATCATCGATTGAGGGACTTCCCACAAAGACAACAGAACAGTAATAGAATATACAATATCCAAGAATCTATCACCGCCAATGATGTGGCTAGGAGCATGCCACGAATCTATGCAGCCTTGGAAAATAATCAAGCTAACCACCAAGCTTCAGTAGTGGAGCTGGAAGGTATGGTCACCAACCATATAGTTTCTATTTTAATTGACCTAGGCTCTAATTTGATTTATGTGACCCCTCAGACTATTGATAAGTGTAAACTGCAACCAATTAGACATGTCAAATCGTGGTTGGTGTGATTACTCACTGGCACCAAAAGAAAGGTGGCAGAGTTCATACCAACCTGCCAATTCATCGTGGGTGGATTGCCCACCCGAGCGAGCCTTAACATAATTCCCATGGGATCTTATGACTTGTTGATTGGTATGGATTGGTTGGTTTCTTATAAAACTAAATTCGAATGCTATCATAAAACTTTATAATGTGTAAATGAAGAAGGGAGAAAAACGACCCTCTAAGGGATTCAGAAGCCTGTCTCAGTGAGACAAATATCATCCCTTCAAAGGATGCATGTAATGCATCAGCCTAAGAAGTGGGAAGACTACCTACCATTGGTAGAGTTTGCCTACAACAACGATTATAAGGAATCCTTGAAGATGAGATCTTTTGAATCCCTCTATGGTAGACAGTGCAAGAGTCCAATTAGATGGAATGACCCAGTGGATAGAATTACAATCGAACCCGACATGTTGAAAGAAATGGAACAACAAGTGGTTCAGATAAGACAAAATCTGAAGATTTCTCAAGATAGACAGAAAAGTTACGCCGACAGAAAGAGGACTCCCAGAGAGTTCAAGACCGGAGACCATTTCTATATCAGAGTTAGACCAGGAAGAGTTTCCTAAGAATGGGAGCTTATGCCAAATTGGAACCTCGGTATTGTGGACCCTTTGAAGTCTTAGATAGAGTGGGACCTATAGCCTATAGGCTAGCACTCCCTCCCACTGTAAAGGCACATAATCTTTTTCATGTTTCATTATTGAATAAATATGTACATGATGCTAATCATGTAATTGACTGGTCTGTGATCCAGGTGGAGTCAGAGGGAGAATTCCTACCATAACCCCAATGCATATTAGACAGGAAGGAAACCTCACTCAGGAATCGAACCATTTCACAGGTCAAGGTGCAATGGAAACACTTTGGCCCGGATGAGGCTACATGGGAAATGAAGGATGCCATTAGATAGGCATATGTGATTTTGTTTACTCTTGTACATACATGTCATGTTGACAAATAGAACATAGAGGACGATGTTCCTTTAAGGGAGAGGGAATTGTAACACCCTGTTTCCCCTAGTTTGTGAATACAACTATATTGGCCAAGGAACTATGGAAAACTTAAAAGTGTGAATGTTTGATTTGATTGACCTTTGAACAAAAGGTCGATGAACGAAAATTCTGTTATTTTAATAGAAAATGGTTACATGTTGCATGACCGTTGAAAGAGGGGATGTGCTAAGAGAAAACCACGGATTCTATGAAAGGTGGTGGAGGGGACCCATAATGGTTGCATTAACCTCCACCGAACCAATACCATGCTGAAATTAATTGCTCAGATCAGAACAAACCTCTAACCCAAGAATGAATTAGAGTCAGGTTGGTAGGTGGGAAGACCTCCTCAACAATTAATGAGGGGATGGGACAGACCACCCATCCATAAGGCTTCCAGACCTGACCACAGATTGGGATTTTGAGCGACACTCAATCTTATTAAGGAAGAAAATAAAGGAAGTGTGGTGGGAATAGGAAGACATATGGAAAAATGCAGAGACGAGAGTGGAAACTCTTGGTTCCGAGGAAGGAATGAAAGAGGAACAGTGAGTTTTGATCACAGAAAATAGAGATTGAGCTAGGAGAAGGAAAGCAACCTTCATCCTTATCTATTTTTGTATTTGGAGAAGGAGAGTAACCTTCGTCCCTAACTTCCATTGAGTTGGAAGTAAGATATTGAATCTCAAATCGTTGTGGCTTAAGATCGGGGGTGGCCAGTGATAAATCCGTTGGGAGTGACTGAGCCTATGGTTGGGTGGAAACAAGCACCCCTTTTAGCAGTCGCATCACACTCTATGGTTCTGATAAGTGTTTTCTTTCCTTATTCTTTGAATTGTAAATAATGGATGCATGTGACTATTTACATGTCTATAAAGGGTTCATTCTCTTTATTAAAATATTAAGTTATGAGTATGTGTTCGTTCCCTTGAGAACCTATTTTTCATCTTGAATTTCCATACGTCCTAGTCTAATCACTCGAAGGCATTTTCCCTAGGAATTTACATCACCGTTCCAGAGTCGGAGCCAAGCTCTCATAATACCTACTGTTTTGGTAACCCCATAAGTTACTTTTCCTTGATTCAGAGCTTAAAGTTCTACTAGTTGGGAAGGTGTTCCCTTTAGACTAGTAGTCTAGGGGACTCTAAAATTGTGCCTATTCCCTTAAACAAAAACCCGACTAAGAGAGGGGATTATAGCCCAGTATTTATATGAATATCCATGTGATCTGGGTCTAGGAACCTTGGATCTTGAGGCTATGATATGTAAAATTGCATAATAGCCAAGTTGAACCCCGTAATCTCTATGAACCATCGATCTATGAACAAAGATCAAGGGTCGAGAATCACTATGGAAAACGAAGGTGAAAATAGTGAACGCTCTAGTTCGCGGCCTGCAATTCACCCTTGTCATTGATCTCGATGGGCTGGAAGATCAATGATCCCGGTTAAACTAGAATCAAGTGATCACTTTCTAGATTGAGGAGGTTGAACTCTCTGGTAAAGATCATGCATGTTGGGTCTCTGCAATATCTCTGAACCACCAATCGTCGTTGACCTTTGATCTTAGTTTGATGCGATCCCTGAACTGTAAGGAGTGTGTGGGATGGCGAAATATTCAAGGAGATCAAGCTCAAAAGAGATAGTGTTTTCAAGAGTGCAGACAAAATCCAGGAGATGGGCCCATAGGAGGAGCAAGGGTCGAATCCTTCAAGCACTTAGAAAATCTTCTAAGTCGGAGTAAGTCAGAAGCTTAGGAGGAGGAGTGAAATTGGTTGTTGGATCACAATGCCAAGGATCAACAACCGTTTGATCCAAGGAAGGTGCATGAACCTTAGAACTTGGCACATGCAGGAGAAGGGAAATTACCAAAGTTCCGAAGTCTCAAAGTAATTTGAGGTTGTCTATCACCAGGAGGTGAATATGGACTACCAGATCCAAAGGGATATGTGGCGACGAATTGTGGACTCTGAAGAAATATGTTTGAGGGTTTTCATTTGAAAGTTGAGATTCCATAATCTCGATGACCTGAAGTGAATCTGTAAAACCAGATCTAGAGGGACACGTGGTGACAGATCGTGGACTCTAGGGAAATCTTTGCAAGAGTTTTTAGTTGATATCTGAGACTCCCGAAGTTCGGAGAGCTAGAGAGCTAAAGAAAATATCAATCGTCTGAAGTAGATGTCAGTCATCAGATTATATGAAGTAAATCTCCAGGGTCGGATCATCCAAAGTGAATCTGGACCATCTAATCCAGAAGGGATGTGGCATGAATCTGTCGACTCAAGATAAATTCTCAAATTAATTCATAGCGATAAGATTAAGAAGGGATGTGGCTTGAATCTATGGACTCCCGGAAAAGTCCCAAAATAATTCATAGTCGTCATATCTAGAGGAGACGTGCCATAAATCTGTGAACTCTGGGTAAAGACCCGAATAAATCCTTGATCATCATATCTAGAGGACAGGTGGAACAAATCTGTGGACTCTAGGTAAAGACCCGAAGTAATCCTTGATCATCAGTTCTAGTGGACATGCGTCAGTGGATTATAGCCTTGAGATAAAATACATTGGGAAAAAAGGGTGAAGTTTGAGATTTGAGATCTTAGAAGTTTAGAGACCCGAAGGAGATCTCGACCGTTGATCAAGAAGAGGGCCACAGGACCATTGATCTAGTTGAAAGGTTAAACACCCGAAGTAGAAATAGGTTCGTTGATTTAGGAGGACAGGTGTCCGTAGATTGTTAACTTCGGAAGATTGATGTACGGAGGAAAGTAGGGTTTGATATTTGAAAATTCTGAAGTCCAGAATAACGAAGGATATCACATCCGTTGATTTAGGAGGGCCAGATATAGTTTGTGGCTTTGAAAAGAGAATATATGAACCGTCAGATCAGATAGTATCGTCAATATTAGGGGATCGACGGTCCTATAGAATTGTGGGGATTGGAGGTAAGCAAACTTTAAAAAGTTGAGGGTAGGCTAAAATCCAAACTTCGGTTTTGGATAAAGGACACGTGGAGGCTCGAGGATAATTGCAAGTTTAAAAGTAGTTTGGTCTCAAACCACCTTTGGTCATGCCTACAATTGTGCATTTGCATGAGGTCATTGCCCAAGGTCACATCTGAGGAGGGGCCAAGAGAAAAGGGGATAAAGAAAACTCAGAGAATTCGCTGAAGAATGAAGGAGAAGGTCGTGGGTATCATAAGACCTACACCAGAAGCCGAAAGGGATTGTGTTTGATTAAGAGGTGAGACTATCAAGGTCTCTAAGTCTTGTTTGACTTAGAGAATCAAAGAACCTTGACCAAAGGGTTGGGCTGATTCCCGAAATTCCAAAAATAGGAATTGTAGAGGGAAATGATCTGCTCCTATAAGGAGGACAACTTTATTTTATTTTCTCCCCATCGTGGGTGTATTACAATATTCCACCTGGAGAATATTCTCTTTCAGTTGACACTTCAATTTGACTAGTTGAATTGAGTTTAGATGCTGCATTGGTTTTGTCACCATGCAACATTGGGATCATCACCATAATAATTCGACCTTGCCTTGGTATCATCACGAGACTATCACATTACCCTTGATTCCCTGATTTAACTCCTCACTACTCTCTATTTAGTCAATTAACTAAAGACTAGTTGACTAGTTAACTCAACTAGGTGGCAGTTCACTCCCGTAACTGCCTGAGAGACTAGAATAGGTGGAAATTCACTCTCATAACTGCTGGTGTGTGTCCATATCACTCTATACCACCACTATTATGCATTGGTTCTCCTCCATTGCACACTCATTGAGTTATACAGAGTATATCATGTGTACATTATTCATTATTCACAATGGTTATTGAGAATTATTTCATTCTTTCTCTCCTTCTTCTTATTTCTCCTTTTTTGTCTGCAAATGTGTGTATTATTGTTTATCTAGATCTATTCTACATAGGTTCAAAACATTTCCATGGTATCAGAGCCTCTGGACTGCTATGCAAAATCTACACCAATATTTTTTGCAGGTACAAAAGATTGAGGATAGTGGAAAGATGGATTTCCAAAAAGAATTCATTCTTACACCTTATAAATATTTTTCATGGAAGGATAAAATATCCATACATCTCTAAAATAGAGGGTTGTACAGTTTAACCTTGAATATAGATACATAACTGATATCACCCATAGAAAAATCCAATTACTTAAATCGCATGGATGAGGCACTCAGAACAATCTGCAGTCTTATTTCTCCCGATCTCCTTTTTCACATATCTTCTTGTAAGACTCCCAATGAAGCCTGGACCACCTTGTAAGGGATCTTTGGAAAATAGTATGAGATGAGGAGACACATGCTGGAGGTGGAGCTACTCACATTGGATCCAAAAATCTTCAAAAATATCCAAGATTTATTTACAAAATTCAAGGATTTACTATTGCAACTCAAAGCTTGCGGGGTTGATAAATCGAAGGAGGAGAAACAAATGGTTCTCACCATTCTCTCCAATATTGGTCTTGAATTCTCTATATTTGTATCCACATTCCATTCTGTCAGATTTGCCTACAGAGACACCTGGAAGATGCCTTCTCTTGAGGACTTTATCGAATCCCTAACATAAGAGTAAACCAAGTTCATCAACATGGGCACAATCAAAGGCCCAAGGGCTTATGCACTCACTGTGCATGATGGCAGCCAGAAATATCATAAATATAAATAGAAATATAAACAGAAAGATCATGCCCATCCGAAGAAGGAAGGGTACACAAAACCCTTCACCGATGTCTCTGGATCCAAAAGGGAAGAAAAGGGGAGAAATTCATGTACTATAAAAAAAGATTCCATTCAAAATCCACATGCATGCAAAAAATAAAAGATCTGATGTCTCAAATTCTTTGGAAAAATAACCTTGGATATCGCATCCCCAAGGGGGGCAAGATGAAGAAGCCAGAAGGTCCGAATTCCAAGAAAGGCAATTCTAGCCATGCCTTGATTGCCATCAACTCCTCTCTCGATGCTTGGATCATTTATTCAAGAGAATTACATCACATGGCTGCATAAAAAATAGTATATTCTTCTTTGGATGCATGCAAAGGTCCTCCTATTCTGATGGGGGATAACTCTTCTGTCGAAGTCACCGACAAAGGAAGGATTGAACTCACCAATGGAAGCTTCAAGAATGTGTTGCACGTTCCCAAACTTTCTGTCAACCTTCTCTCTGTGTATTAGATGACGAATTCTGGCACCGGAAAGAAAGTCGCATTCACACAAAATTATGTTGACATCTATGACATGCAAACCAACTCCAAGGTTGTAACCGGTGAGGTAAATCATCAGTCTAGATTGTATACTTGTTCTGAATTCATTGAACCTGATTCTTCTTTACTACTTACTCATGATGATGAAAGTAGTAGCATATTCCACGAAAGGTTTGGAAATTTGAATTTCAGATACTTGCAACAACTTAGCAAGAAAATATTGGTTTATGGTCTACCAGACATCCATTTCTCCAAGGGAGTATGTGAGGGATGTGTTCTCATAAAACACCCTCAAGTGAAATTCGACAAAGGAAACTCTCAGGGAGCTTTTGCACCTTTACATCTGATCCACAACAAATTTATGGGTCCTTTTCCACATCCATACATCAACAAAGAGAGGTTTGTTCTCATTTTTGTTGATGATTTCTCATGTTTTACATGGATCTACTTTCTAAGGAAAAAATATGAGGTCTTTCAACACCTCAAAGATTTTAAAGCCTTGGTTGAGACACAGTCCAGAAACAAGATCAAAGTCCTATGAATAGATAATGGGGGAGAGTATGTGAATCATGAGATCCAAAATATTTTCCATGAGGAATGGATTCAGTTTCCGCACACAGTTCCCTATACTCCACAACAAAATAGAGTTGTTAAGCGAAAAAATAGATCCCTAAAGGAGATGGAATCTTGCATGTTGCATGCAAAGTCTCTACCATAGAGACTATGGGCCGAAGAACTTAATTGTGCAACATACATCCAAAATATATCTCCCCATAGATCTATTGAGGATAAGACCCCCTATGATCCTTGGATCGGCCTCAAACTAGAAGTGACCCACTTTCACATTTTTGGTTCATGTGCATGGGCCCAGATTCCCTCTGAAAAGAGGAAGACACTTGATCCACAGAGCACTGAGTGAATTTTTTTTGGATATCCAGATGCTGTGAAGGGATATAGGCTTATTGATCTTTCCTTGGACTGACTCACCATTGAGAGAAGTGTGCAATTTGAGGAAAGTGTCTCGCATGCACCTTAGCAACCGCATGCAGACACCTTCATTCTTACACATGTCCAAGATGATGAGCATGCACATGTCGACTCTTCTTCAGATGAGAGTTATGATTTAGAGGACTCAGATGATTCAATTTTAGATTGAGAATAGTCAGATGTAGAGTCAGAGCATCCAGATGCAGTTGCAGAGCCAAAGAAGAGGCCTAGGTGGGCATAAACTACTCTTCAGGATGCAGGGGATCTTGCTAGTGATCCAGCTGATACTAGGAGGACTCGATTTGATTTCGAGGAGCCTCTTGTTGCACTCACTGCCACTAAACAATTTCCCTCCATGCATCATTTCCTAGTTCAGTATTCAGATCCACAGTATTATGGCAAGGCTATTGGAAATCCCATTTGGGAATTCGCCATGCAGGAGGAGTACAACTCCCTCCTCGAGAACCAGACTTCAGATCTAGTTCCTCTTCCTTCTAGAAAGAAACTTGTAAGATGAAGATGTGTCTACAGGACCAAGAGCGGAGTGGATGGAAAAATTAGAAGATACAAATCTAGGCTTGTTTCCAAAGGCTTTTAACAGGTTCATGGTATTTACTATGATGAGACCTCTGCTCCAGTAGTGAAGATGGATTCCATATGATTGGCACTTTCCATTGTGGAATCCAAGGGATGGGAAGTCCATCAGATGTACGTGAATAATGAATTTCTTCATAGTGATCTCTCTAAGGAGATATACATGGAGCATTCCCATGGATTTATCCAGGACTCATCCTTGCTTTGTCGACTGAAGAAGTCACTTTATGGCCTCAAGCAGGCTTCAAGGGCATGGCATGCCAAGATGGATTCCTACCTATTGTCATAGAACTTTGTACATTGTAAATCAGACCTGAAAGTCTACATGCTCAGGATGGCCGATTCACTTCTACTTTTAGTTTTGTATGTCGATGATTTTCTAATCACCGGGTGCTCGACTTCAGTGATTGATGCAGTCAAGAGGATTCTACATGACACGTTTTTGATGACGACATGGGTCCACTACACTTCTTCCTTGTACTCAAGATCAGTTAGGATACATTAGGCATCAAACTATCTCAGGACAAGTATGCACGAGATCTCCTTGAGAGATTTCACATGACAAACTACAAGTCTGCTCCGACTCCTTTCCTATCAGGATTCAAACTTGAGGATGGTTGGGAGACTCCACTAGTTGACAACACACCATACAGACAACTAGTGGGGAGCTTGTTGTATCTCACACACTCTAGACCAGATCCCTCATATGCAGTTGCTGAAGTTTCCAGTTTCATGTAGGAGCCGCATGAGCTACATTGGAAAGTTATAAAGTGTATCCTTCGATACGTACATGGCACCATCACCTTTGGGATTCATTATGCAGCATACTCTACATTATATCTCATCAGTTTTACTGACTCCAACTAGGATGGCAATAACATTGATCGCAAGTCCACATCTAGTTACTCACTTAGTCTTGGTTCCAAGCCTATCTGTTGGTTGAGCAAGAAGCAAGATTCAATTTCTCTATCTTCAGCCAAGGCAGTGTACAAAGGGGTAGTTAACATAACCATTCAGGATATGTGGCTGCAACATTTTCTCACTAAGTTGGGCATTCAGTTTCATCGGTCGATCGTCATCTTGTGTGACAACCAAAGCACTCTGAATTTCTGTAGAGATCCATTTCAGAGGCAACGGTTGAAACACATCGATATCAACATGAACTACATCTGAGACTTAGTACATGAGGGGATCATTGACTTATAGTTATGTCCTTCAGAAGAATAGACAACAAACATCTTCACCAAGACCTTCACTGAGCATAAGTTTCATTCTCTATGAAGTCGTGTTTGAGTGAAGGACACAGTTGCCTAGAAACTATAGTTATTCTTTTTACATACATTGTACTTTCAGGGGGGGGTTTTCCCATGATGTTTTCCCTCTTTCCTCACTTTATTTCAGTGTATCTTTTGTATTTGGGTACCTAACATGGCCTTGTTGTTGGGATCCATTCTTTATTTTCACCATAGTGATGTTTAGGGGGGGTGTTGGAGTTACTTCACACACACCTAGGATTTATTTTTCCTAAGGTTTTTACTTGTTTATTAGTCATAATTATTC
>JZKD02S0180263.1:490634-504132 GCA_000966675.3 Picea glauca
AGAATATTCCACCTGGAGAATATTCTCTTTTAGTTGACACTTCAGTTTGACTAGTTGAGTTGAGTTTAGATGCTGCATTGGTTTTGTCACCATGCAACATTGGGATCATCACCATTAAAATTTGATATTGCCTTGGTATCATCACCAAAATATCGCATTACCCTTGATTCCATGAGTTAAATCCTCACTACGCTTTGTTCAGTCAGTTAATTAAAAACTAGTTGACTAGTTAACTCAACTAGGTGGCAGTTCAGTCCTGTAACTTCCTGAAAGACTAGACTAGGTGGAAATTCACTCCCGTAACTGGTGGTGTGTGTCCATATCACTCTAGAACACCACTATGGTGCATTGGTTCTCCTCTAGTGTGCACTCATTGAATTATACAGAGTATGTCATGTGTAAATTATTCATTATTCACAACGGTTAATGAGAATTCTTTCATTCTTTCTCTCCTTCTTCTTCTTTCTCCTTTTCTCTTTACAAATGTGTGTATTATTGTTTAGCTAGATCTATTATGTACAGGTTCAACACATTTACACTTCACACACAAATATGATTTATTTTTCCTAAGGTTTTTCCTTGTTTATTAGTCATTATTTTGTCTCCTATATTTTAGGAAGAATATTCCTCTAGGGAGAATATTCTCTTCAATTTTCACTTCAGTTTGATCAGTTGAGTGGAGTCTAGATGCTACATTGGGATTATCACCATGCATCATTGGGATAATCACCAACTAATGTGCATTTTCCTTGGGATCATCACCATACTAGCGCATTACTCGTGATTCCCAGATCTCCTCCTCACTTCACTCAGAATGAGTCAGTTAACTGAAGACTGATAGACTAGTTAACTCAGACTACGTGGCAGTTCACTCCCGTAACTGCTTGAGAGACTAGACTGAGTGGCAGTTTACTCCTGTAACTGTTGGTGTGTGTCCAGATCACTCTATACCACAAATACGGTGCATTGGTTACTCATGTAATCTATATCTATTGTAAATTATTCACTCTTTGATTATGGAATACGGTTAATGAGAATTCTTCCATTCTTTCTCTCTTGTTTATTCTTTCTCAATTTGTCTCTGCAAATGTGTGTGGTATTTTCTAGCTAGATTTATTCTGTGCAGGTTCAACACATTTAAACTTGGTACATACATGTATCTTTTATTACCTATTTATACATAAGTTTTTTATTAATTCCTTTTTATTTACAGATATAGTTGCATATATAGGTTTGTGCATTCCAGAAATTAAAGTGGTACTTTTTCTACATTTTACATTAATTTAGAGTTGTTGAATTTATGTATTACAAATACAAATATGTAAGAAATCATTCCATAGTATCTGTATCAACATTAATGGTTATTTTAAATGTGGATGAACCTACATAGATAAGATCTAGCTAACAAAGGACATACACAATTTTCAGAAAAATGAGAAAAGACAACAATGAGAGAGAGAGAATCAAAGAATTTTATTAACTGAATGAAAGAATGATACACTTTACACATGATATATTCTTCATAACTCAACTAATGCACACTATAAGAGAAGCCAATGATCCATAGTGGTGGTGTAGAGTGATTTGGACACACACTGGCAATTACGGGAGTTAACTACCACATAGTATGAGTTAAATAGCCTCTCAGTCTTCAGTTAATGAACTAAAATAGGGTGACATGAGGGTAATGCGCTAGTCTAGTGATAATACCAAGGACAATGTGCATTATAATTGATGATCCAAATGTCTCATGGTGATGGAACGAATGTGGCATTAAGAATCCACTCAACTGATCCAACTGAAGTGTGAACTGAAGAGAATATTCTTCTAGAATGTAGGAAAAAAAATATTCTCCCTAAACTATAGGAGACTGAATAATGGATAATAAACACAGGGAAAACCTTAGGAAAAATAAATCCTAGGTGTGTGTGAAGTATCTCCAACACCCCCTCTAAACATCACTATGCGAAAAATAAAAAGTGGGTCTTGACAACGAGGCCATGTTAGGTACCCAAATACATAATACACACTAAAATGAATGAGGATGGAGGGAAAACCTCATGGGAAACCCCCCCCTCAAGGTACGATGTATCATAAAAAATAACTAATAGATGTTAGGAAATTGTGTCCTTCACTCCAAAACGATTGTGCAAAGAATGGAACTTCATCTCCGTGAAGGTCTTGGTGAATATGTCTGCAGTATGTTTCGCTGAAGGACAAAAATTCAGGTCAATGATCCCCTTGTGTAATAAGTCTCATATTTAGTGCATGTGGACCTATATGTGCTTCATTCGCTGCCTCTGAACTAGATCTTTGTAGAACTTCAGAGTGCTCTGGTTGTCACACCATATGATGATGGGCCAGTGAAACTGAATGCCAAAATAAGTAAGAAAATGTTGTAGCCACATAGTCTGAATGGTTATGTTAACTACCCCTTTGTAATCTACCTTGGATGAATATAGATAAATAGAAGCCTGCTTCTTTCTTGACCAATAGATGGGCCTGAAACCAAGACTGAGTGAGTAACCAGATGTGGACTTGCGATCAATGTTATTTCCAAACCAGTCAGAATTAGTGAAACCGATGAGTTCCAATGTAGATTCTATTGCATACTGAATCCCAAAGGTGATGTTTCCATGTACGTATCCAGGGATATGCTTTTCACCCTTCCAATGTAGCTCATGCAGATCCTGCATGAATTGAGAGACCACGTTGACTGCATAGGAGAGGTCTGTTCTAGAGTGTGTGAGATAAAAAAGGATCCCCACTAGATTTATGTACAATTTTTTTTCCAACAGTGGAGTGTCCTCGCCATCCTCAATTCTGACTCCTGATAGAAAAGGATTTGAGGCAGACTTGTAGTCTGTCATGTGCAACCTCTTAAGGAGATCTTTTGCATACTTGGCCTGAGACAGTTTGATTCCTGATGCATCCTGAATGATATCAATAACAAGGAAGAAATGTAGCGGACCCATGTCCTTCATCAAAAACCTTTCATGCAAAATCCTCTTAACTATAAAAATTGTTGAAGTCGAGCAAACGGTGATCAACAAATCATCAACAAACAAAAATAGGAGTAGAAGTGAATCATCCATCATGAGCATGTAAATGTTTGGATCTGACTTACAACATAAAATGTTCTGTGACAACAGGTAGGATTCCATCTTGGCATACCATTCCCTCGATGCCTTAATTAGGCCATAAAGGGACTTCTTCATTTGATAGACCAAAGATGAATCCTGCATGAAGCCCTGGGGTTGATCCATATAGATATCCTTAGAGATATCTCCGTGAATAAATACATTCTTCATGTCCATCCGATGGACTTCCCATCCCTTAGCTACCACAATGGAAAGTGCCAAGTGTATGGAATCCATATTCTCTTCTAGAGTGAAGGTCTCGTCATAGTCAATGTTGTGCACTTGTTGAAATCCTTTGGTGACTAGCCTCGATTTGTATTTACTAACATGTTCGTCTTCTATGCTCTTGGTCCTGTAAACCCATCTACACCTAAGAAGTTTCCTTCCTGAAGGAAGAGGAACCATATCCCAAGTCTGGTTCTAGAGGAGGTAATTGTACTCCTCGTCCATGGTTGACTCCCAAAATGGATTCCTAGCATCCTCTCCATAGGAATGTGGATATGAATAATGAATCAAGAAAAGATGCCTTGGTGGAATCGGTTCAGTAGCGGTGAGTGTAAGAGGAGGCTCCTCAAAAATAGATCAAGTGATTCTAGTATTAGCTGGATCCCCAACAAGGTGTCCTACATCCTGAAGAGTTGTCTTGGCCCACTTGGGCCTCATCTCTTGATCTACATCTGCATCTGTGTGCATTGAATCTACATATGACTATACTAACTTTGTATCTGAATCAACTAAATCCTCTAAATCATAAATCTCATCTGAGGAAGAGTCGGCATGTGCATGCTCATCATCTCTGACAGGTGGAAGTATAAAAGTATCTTCATACGGCTCCTGAGGTGCATGTGAGATACTTTCATTCAATTGGACACTACGCTCAATGATGAGTTGGTCTGTGGAGGGATCAATAAGTTTGTATCCCTTCACACCGTCAGGGTATCCAACAAAAATACACTATGTACTATGTGGATCAAGTGCCTTCCTCTTTTAAGAGGGAATCCTGGCCCATGAACGAGAACCAAATATATAGAAGTGGGTCACTTCCGGTTTGAGGCTGCTCCAATCCTTGAAGGGGGTCTTATCCTTGACAGATCTATGGGGAGATTTGTTTTGGATTTAGTTCACACAATTAAGTGCTTCATCCCATAATATCTGTGGAAGTGACTTTGCATGAAACATGCAATATGTCATCTCTTTCAGGGATCTATTATTCTGCTCAACAACTTTGCTTTGTTGTAGAGTATAAGGAACGATATGTTGCAACTAAATCCCAGCCTCAAGGAAAATAATTTTTATCTCATGGTTGACATGCTTCCCCCCATTATCTGTTTGGAGGAATTTGACCTTCTTTCTTGACTGTGTCTCAACAAGGCCTTTGAAATATTTGAGGTGTTGAAAGACCTCATATTTTTTCCTGAGAAAGAAAGTCCAAGTATTGTGTGAGAAATCATCAACAAAAATGAGCATGTACCTTTCTTTATTGATTGAAAGATGTGAAAAAGGGCCCATGATATCGTTGTGGATCAGATCCAACGAAGAGGAGAGCTTTTGTGTATTTCCTTTTTCGAATTTCTCTTGAGGTTGTTTTCCAAGAACACATCCCTCACAAATTCCTTTGGAGAAGTGGATGTCAGGTAGACCTTCAACTATTCCTTGCTTGCTAAGATGTTACATATATATGAAATTTAAATTATTGAACCTTCCATTCCATATCCTACTGATTTGATCGGCATGTGTAAGTAGTAATGCATAATCTAGTTCAGTAGATTGAGAAAATGTGTAGAGTCTGGATTGGTGATTTACCTCACTAGTAGAAATTTTGGAATTGGTTTGCATGTCATAGATATCCACTACATCAGGTGTAAATATTAATTTATTTCTAGTGTCATAGTTTTTCATATGATACACAGATAAAATATTGATGGAGATTTTGGGAACGTGTAACACATTCTTGAAGCTCTCGTTTGTAAGTTCAACTTTTCCTTTGTTGGTGACTTTGACTGGAGATTCATCCCCAATCAGAATAGGAAGACCTTTGCATGCATCCAATGAAGAGTAAACTTCCTTTGTGGATGCCATGTGGTGTGATGCACCTGAATCTACAATCCAATCATAGGGAGAAAATTTAATGGAAATCAAAGCATGGATAGAATTAGCTTTATTGGGATTTAGATCTTCTAGATTCTTCTTCTTGGCACCCTGAGGGATGTGATCTCCAAGGTTTTTTTTTTAAGTATTTGTTCCATTTGATCTATCTGTTTCTGCATGCATGCGGATTCTAGATGGAATCCTCGTTGGTAGTAAGTGAATTTCTCCCCTTTTCTTCCCTTTCCACCTTTCGATCTGGAGGAATTGTTGAAGGGTTTTGAGTGCCCTTCATTCTTTGGATTTGCAGGTCCCTTCCCTTTGTATTTGTGTTTATATTTTTTATTTTGGTGACTGCTACCATCTTACACAACAAGTTCATGCACCTTTGAGCCTTTGATTTTTCCCATGTTGATGATCTTGGTCTACTCTTGCGTAAGAGACTCGATAAATGACTCAAGAGAAAGAAATTTCTAACTAGCTCCAGAGGTGATCCTAACTAAATGAAATTTGGATACAAACACTGAGTATTCTGAACCAAGTTTGTAAATAATGGTAAGAACTATTTGTTTCTCCTCCTTATATTTATCAACCCCGCAAGCCTTGAGTTGTGACAGCAAATCATTATATTTGGTAAAAACATCTTGGATATTGTTGAAGGTTTTTAATCCAAAGTGAGAAATTCCTCCTTGATTAATGTCCCCTTATATCGTCCTTTTTTCCAAAAATTCCTTCCATGGTGGTCCAAACTTCATTGGGATTTTTACAAGAGGATATGTGAAAGAGGAGCTCAGGAGAAATGAGACTACAAATAGTTCCATATGCTTCATCCATCTTATTTACATACTTGGAATTTTCTATGGCTGATGTGGGTTTGGTCTCTGTGTCCATGGTTAACGTATATAATAATCTGTTTCGAAGATGCATTACCATCCTATCCTTCCATGCAAAGAAATTGTACAGTGTAAGAATCAATTCTTTTGGAAATTCCATTTTCCCACTCTCTTCAATATTCAGTACCTCCAAAAAGAGTTTGGTGTGTCTTTTTCCTAGTAATCCACCAGCTCTGATACCATGTAAATGTGGATGAACTTGCATAGATAATATCTAGATAGCAAAGGACATACACAGTTTGTAGAAAAATGAGAAAAGAGAGAACCAAGAGAGAGAGAGATAATCAAAGAATTGTATTAACTGAATGGAAGAATGATACAATTTACACATGATATACTCTATATAACTCAACTAATGCACACTAGAAGAGAATCCAATGCATCATAGTGGTGGTATAGAGTGATCTGGACACACATCGATAGTTATGGGAGTTAAATTCCACCTAGTATGAGTTATCTAACCTCTCAGTCTTCAGTTAACTAACTAAAACAGGGTGAAGTGAGGGTAATGTGATAGTCTCGGGATAATCCCAAGGACAATGCACATTAACAATGATTATCCCAATGCTACATGGTGATGGAACCAATGTGGCATTAAGACTCCACTCAATTGATCCAAGTGAAGTGTGAACTAAAGAGAATATTCTCCTAGAATTTAGAAAAATGAATATTCTCCCTAAAATATAGGAGACTAAATAATGACTAATAAACATAAGGAAAACCTTAGGAAAAATAAATCCTAGGTGTGTGTGAAGTATATCCAATAGTTATAACCTATAAGAAAACTCTTTGAATAATGAACAACTACAGTATAATCTGGTGAGATCTAAAGTTTTTTATTTGAAATGATACAATAAACACCACAAAAATTATATATCTACATATAAAATTGAAGGGTAAGAGGGGGGGACGCACGTAGACTACTCTGCACAACACAATTTAAAATATTGCGCACCAAACAGGCTACGCGACAGAGTTCTCAAGACCACTATGCAGTGCACAGACTGCTTAGATTGTTGTGTGTTGTGAATAAAGACACTGAATAAAATGATTTACGAATGAGGAATAAAAAAATGCTATGATTTTAGCACGTAAACTTAGAAATAACACAGAAACTTGTCATAAACACAAAATACTTGATATTAATGAACTTCGGTGCAGTGCGCTCGGATTACAAAATACAATGACAAAATGAGCTTTAGCTCTGATACTTCTTCTATCAACTCTTCATCTATTGCTAGTTCTTGAGCTGCTTCTCTGCATCCCTCTCTCCTTTTATTTATGTCTCTATATATCCATCATATTCTAACTAAGAAACTCAGACTTTTATAAACTTCCTTCAGAAGATAAGACCGACTCAACATTAAACACTACCATAACTACGACTGACTCTTCAACAACTTAATTTAATTCGAGAAGATAGAATTCAGCTCCATTTATAGTTCTCCTACTTGATGACTGACTTTTGAGTAGACATGTCACTTTGCACTTACAAACTGTCAGATTGTCTGACTGACATTTCGACTACTGACAGATTTTGAATGACAAACAAATCGGCAAAGACGTGAAGATTTCACCGAATTGTAATTACAATTTCCAACACTCACCCTTAATTATAAGTTGGTAGGATTCAAAAGAAAGTTACATAAAAAAAATTGAGTTTTCATTTGACTGTCACTCATTTGTTATTGTGCGGACTCCCAGATTACTGCGCAGATGTTGAAATGCATCTCTTGCTAAAGCCTTTGTAAAAATGTCCGCAATTTGTTCTTTTGACCTGCAAAATTCTAAGAAGATCTCTTTGTTATTCACCAATTCTTTGATGAAATGATACCTTGTATCAATGTGCTTGGTTTTCTTCTAAAACACATGATTCTTTGATAGCAAGATGGCTACATTTTTGTCACAAAAAATTGTAGTTGGTTCCTATTGTTCCTTCAACAAGTATATTAACATCCTTCTCATCCATACTGCTTGACAAACTGCTCTTGTGGTTGCGACGTACTCTTCTTCCGCTGAAGAAAGTGTCACTATGGGTTGCTTCCTTGATGCCCATGATACCATACCTGTTCGAAAGTGAAATGTGTACCCAGAGGTACTTTTCCTGTCATCAATACTACCTCCACAATCATTGTCAGTGTATCCAATGAGTTTGAAATCTTCTGAAGTGGAGTACTTTATGACAAAATCTTTTGTTCCATTCACATATCTCATAATTCTCTTTCCAGCTTTCCAATGTGATTATTTTGGAGTTTCCATGAACCTTGAGATTAGGCTCACTCCATACATAATATCAGGTCTTGTTGTTGTTAGATACATAAGACTGCCTACCATTCTTTTAAACAGTGTGAGATCCACTTTAGACCCTTTATCTTCCTTGCTTAACTTCAATCATGTTATTGGTGCTACTTTTGAATTCACCATATTGAATCTCTTCAATATTTCATGCACATACTTGGAATGTGAGATAAATATACCATTTTTACACTCGTCCACTTCTATTCTCAGAAAATATCTCATTAGCCCCAAATAAGTCATTTCAAATTCATCCTTCATGACTAACTTGAAATCTTCTATGCCAAAGTTGTCTGTAAATATCAAATCATCCACATATAAAAAAACAATTAACACATTACCTTGTTGATTTTATTTGATGTACAGTGTTGGATCATTTCCTCTTCTCTGAAATCCATTCTGTGTGATACAAGAATCTATGCAACTGTAACAAGCTCTCAGAGCTTGCTTTAATCCATACAATGCTTTCTTTAATTTGTATACTTTGTTTTCTTGTCCTCAAACCTCATAACCTTGTTATTGTTCCACGTATACTTCTTCTTCTAAATTTCCATTCAAGAATGCTAACTTTACATCCATCTCATAAACTGGCCATTTGTACTACACGACAATTGCTAACACTGTTTTGACTATGTATGTGCATGCAACTGGTGCAAATTTTTCATTGTAATCAATTCGAGGTTGTTGTGTAAAGCCTCTCGCAACTAATATTGCCTTGTACTTTTGTACTTTTCCTTCTGCATCTTGCTTGGTTTTATAAATCCACTTGACACTTATGACATCCTTGTCATCAGGTACATCTACCAATTTCCATTTTTTATTGCTCTCTATGCATCTAATTTCTTCATCCATGGCTTGTGCCCATACTTCCTCTTTGACAACTTCTTCAAAAGTTAATGGATCATCTATTTGTGAAAATAGACCAAAAACTGAGAATGAATTTGCTGCATCTTCATTATAGATGTCGTGAAGACTTCTTGTCTTTCTTGGTAACAGATTTGCTAATGTTGGATCTGGAGAAGTAGAATTACTTGGACTGCTTGTTGGTATTTGTTGCACTCTAGGTGTGGATTATGCACTTGTTTTTCTTACCGGAGTATTCTACGCGGTAATTTGTGTTGTAGTTCTAGGTGTAGACGGAACTGCGCACTGTCCTATGTATGGTGTTTGTACCACATCATTCTCTATGTCATCATGATCCATTGAGTTAATAATTTTCACTGTCTTTTCTATGGTTCCATCCCATGCTTCATTTTCTATGAAATGAACATCGCAACTGATTATGAATTTTCTTGCGACAGGGTCATACAACTTGTATCATTTTGTCTCTTCAGAATACCCAACAAATATACATTTATGTCCTTTGTTTTCCATATTCCTTCTCAGTTCATATGGAACATGTGCGTATGCGATGCAACCAGAAAATATTAAGTGTGCCACATCATGCTTTGATCATGTCCATGCTCCCTCAGGAATTCTATTTTTCACACTCTTTGTCGGACATCTGTTCAAGATGTATACTGCAGTTTCTATTGCCTTAGCCCAATACTCATTTGATAAATTTTTGGTTGTCATCATACTGCACGCCATTTCCATGATGGTTATATTCTTTCTCTCTGTGACACCATTCTGCTGTGGTGTGTATCGCGCATTAAATTTCTTGTAGATTCCATGAACTTTACAAAAGTTCTGAAATTATCTTGACATGTATTCTCCTCCTTTGTCCATTCTTAGACACTTGATGTAATAACTACTTTGTTTCTCCACAAGTGATTTAAACTTCTGAAAACAACCCAATGCATCAGATTTATGCTTTAGAAAATAAATCCACGTCTTTCTTGAGAAATCATCAATGAATGTTAGAAAATAAGTACTGCCTCCTATAGACGGAGTTTGCATTGGTCCAAAAATATTAGAATGTATTATTTCTAGTGGAGCTTTTTCTTTGTAAGACTTGCCAACTGGAAATGATTCTCTATGTTTCTTGCCAAATATGTAGCCTTCACATATCCTTTCTGGTTTATCAACCAATGGTAACCCGTTTACCATATCCTTTGTGTGTAACAACTTCAGACCTCCAAAGTTCAAATGTCCAAATTTGAAATGCCATATTGGAATGTTGCCTTAATCTCTACACCATTTTCGCCTTTTATGATACTGCGCGCACTATTTTCTTCATTAGTATTGCATGTGTTTTCTGCTATAAATGTAGTGTCTAACTGCGCACCTTTTATTTTGTCAATAATTTGCATTGTGTTATTCTTCTTGACTGGATTTAATGTTAATGGGAACATTCTGTTACTTGTCATCTGGATTTTTGCAATAAGTACACTGCTTGGGCATTTATCCATAATCACACAATGGTTATCTTCCATGTAGATTATGTATCATTTTTGTAATAGTTGTCTTGTACTCATCAGATTATGCTTCAGACTAGAAACATAATATACATCAAACATAACTCTCTCTTCTCCTTGTCTGGTTAAAATATTTATACTGCCTTTTCCCAATACAGTGACTTGGATATCTGTTCCAAGTGTAACCTTGGTCTAGACTGAGTCATCCAAACTAGAAAACAATTCTATGTTTCCTGTCATGTGGTTACTGCAACCTGAATCTAAATACCATATGTCACATGAACTTGCTTGAGCAACATTTCCTTCAACTGGTGACACTATATTAGTCATTTCTTCTGTGCTAGGCACAACTACAACACGTGCCATAAACATAGGTCGAGTTTGGTTATTTGCGCTATGTGATTGATCTTGACTTTGTTTGGTCTGATTATATTGTCTCTTTCTACACTCATATGCATAATGCCCATACATTTTATAGTAATGGCATTGAATATTTTTATTGTCAGTTCTTTGACAAGTTGACTAGCTGGTACTTGGGTTTTCACCTCTTCCACCAGTGTTTCCAGGATTGCTATTGCATCCACTTTTGTCAGAACTTCTTCCTCTCCCTCTAAAGTTATCTCTCCCCCTTCCTCTTCCACGACTTATAGATGAATGTGTGAAAAAGACATTTTCTAATCACATATTTGACCTATTCAATATATGTTCATGATTGATGAGGGAAGATTGCAGTTCATCTAGGCTGAACTGACTCAGGTCTTTGCCTTCTTCTAGAGTTACAACTAGAGTATCAAATTTAGGAGGAAGACTTCTAAGCACTTTCTCAAAAAATTTTATGTCTTCTATGATTTCACCATGAGACTTAATCTAATTTATCAGTCCTATTATGTGTGTGTAGAATGAATCTACAGTGTCTGATTCTTTCATTGACATAGTTTCAAAATATCTTCTACGAATCTGAAGTTTTGCAGTCTTTAATTTATCCATACTTTGATAAGTGGTTTGTAATATATCCCATGCTTCCTTGGCTTACTTTGCTGATGCAACTCTTGGAAGTATGCTCTCATGCATGGCTTGATATATATAAAACAATGCCTATCCATCCTTCTTTCTTTGTTCTTTCAAGACATCTTTCTCAGCTTGTGTGAGGGCGTTATATGTTGCTTGATTTGTTGGTTCCACATAACCATTTTCAACTATCTCCCATACATCTTGACCTTGGAAAAATGCCTTCATGGTCAAAGACCACATCTCATAGTTCTTTCTTGTAAAAGTGGGAGGTTGCAGATTTGAAGTAGAAGCCATTTTTCACTTTCAACCGAGTTTCTTCTCTGACAACCTTGTTCTGATAGAACCTGTTGTGATACCAATTTGAAGGGTAAATGGGGGGGATGCATGTAGACTACTCTGCACAACACAGTTTAAAATACTGTGCACCAAGACAGAGTTTTCAAGACCACTACGTAGTGCACAGACTGCTCAGATTGTTGAGCATTCTGAATACACACACTAAATAAAATGATTTACGAATGTGGAATAAAACAATGTTATGATTTTAGCACGTAAACTCAGAAATAACACAAAAACTTGTCAGAAACACAAAATACTTGATATTAATGAACTTTGACGCAGTGCAGTCGGATTACAAAATACAATGATAAAATGAGCTTCGGCTCTGATACTTCTTCTGTCAACTCTTCAACTGCTACTAGTTCTTGAATTGTTTCTCTGCATCCCTCTCTCATTTTCTCTATGTCTCTATCTATGCATCATATTCTAACTAAGAAACTCGGACTTATAAAACTTCCTTCAGAAGCTAAGACTGACTCAACATTAAACACTACTATAACTACGATTGACCCTTCAACAACTTAATTTAATTCGAGAAGATAGAATTCGGCTCCCTTTATGGTTCTCCTGCTTGCTGATTGACTTTTGAGTAACGTGCCACTTTGCACTTACAAACTGTAGACTGTCTCACTAACATTTCGGCTACTGACAGATTTTGAGTGACAAACAAATCAGCGAAGATGTGAAGATCTCACCGACTTGTAATTACAATTTCCAACAAAAATAACATTATTGATATTAATCTTAACAATATTTTTTCAACAATTCTGAAGACGAGATGATAGACTATGTACATAATTATAAGGTCGATCTTATATTCCATAAGTAAATCCAGTTCCTTTAAGTGGAAATGTATCCTTTAGAAGAATAAATAGTAAATAACTCTATAGAGTGAAGAATTATAGAACAAGTATTTTTAGTTATATCTTCATACAAGAACCCGAGTACCTTGCTTGTATCACTCAAGATCCAATAGTGTGTATTTCTTCATTACCTGTAGAAACAAAGAGAAGTAATTAGTATAACGATATTGGATTACAAGAATTAAAATATATATTAAATAAGTGACTGGACTTACCATCCATTCTCAAGGATTATCACTACATGGGAAGCCAAGAATGCGGAAAAACCCCTTTTTCTGTTTTTAATGAAAACAGACTCGGATTAATACTATGGTAGTATTGAGTGAAGTAGTATTAATAAAGAATGAAAATCACTTAAGAAATTACCTACACTTATTCTGGAGCCGAATCCGAAAGAAGGTCGACGCAACACAAAGTTGATGAATATTCCTTTGAAATTTGATGGGTTCCCTCGCAAAATAGAAGAACCCATCATTACAAATAATATCCAAAAGATTCTAGAATAAAAAATGATA